>BQNB010068619.1:0-33785 GCA_026074375.1 Tanacetum coccineum | reverse complement strand
TATATATATATATATATATATATATATAAATAATATATATATATTGTAAAAACTCAGCACTTGTGGAAAATAATGGGTGCTGTCAGAATTTTAAATGGCCGATTTGAGCACTTTCGAGTCCGTTTCGGCCTTCCGGCGAAACACGAAAGTTGCTCAGAATGATGTTTTACTTTGCCGTGATGCTCGCTGATCTTAAAATCGAGTAATAACGGGTAAAAACCCAAGGTCAAAGTCTGTGTTTTTATTAAAAATGTCAAGGTTCCTGCAGAAACTTGCCGGGGCCATTTGGTCTTTTTCTGTCGAGTTTCGGGTCTCGGCTAAAACTAAGAAGTTGTCTGAAATGTCGTTGTACATAAAATCTCATTTTAGTCCAAGTCATGAAAATGTGATATAGCTGGTCGTTTGGAGCGGATCAGATTTGATAACATATATGTATAAAAAGTCAAAGTCAAACAAAGTCTAGCATTGACTTTTGAAAGTCAACGGGTAACACTAAACTTGCCGGGGGATAATAAAACTAACTAAACGTTATTATTATTACGAGTATAATGTTTTAGACTTAATGATTATTATGAGCGGAGAAGATACTAAAAATAGTGACTTTTGGAAAATTTAAGTATAAGACTTGTATAAGTAATTAATTGAATATCGGGAGTTCGACGAGATGAATTAATATTATTATAAATATAATTAGAAAACGAGACTTACTAAATATGGTAACTTTTCGAGAATAGTAACTTTCCAAAAATAGAAAGTTTCCTAAAGTAGAAAGTTTTCGATTAAGCTATGTATAATATAAATAAAAAGGAATGATCGTAACCTAATATTGTGGGGTTTTAGGATCTAAGGCGCAAGTGGATTTCTCATCACATGTATGAATATATATATATATATATATATATATATATATATATATATATATATATATATATATATATATATATATATATATATATATATATATATGATTTTGTTGATACGATGTACGCATCGTTGACCATACTTTTCGGTATAGTAATCGAACGACTCAATTTATAGGTCGTGATCGTGTTCGTTGATTTTCCGTGGATTAAGGTGAGTTCATAGCCTCACTTTTGAACTGTTTTAAATGTTTTTAAACCCGCGAGGAGGATACTTGCTTGTTTTGAAAATGAGAATGCAATGTGTTTTGATAATAAATATGATTCCATTCACTATTGAGTATATACCTTTTACTGTGTGACCGTTAGTTGCCTTGTTGATGGTGAACGCTAATGCATTAAATAGATCTATTGGGTTTTGACAACAGTCCGGGGTATAATTCCGAAGTGAGACCTGTACAGACACTTTGTAGTTAGGATTAAGAGGAAGTGGCAATAATTCTCGAGGCTTAATTTTCGTACTTCGTGATGAATGTGTTATGTTTCGGTACATGGGATCATTTAGTGGAATCTTTATTTTATATCTTGTCGTACGAGCAATGTTATATGGTTTGTTCAACCAAATATTGCGTTCTAATGTTATTTGTAAACTCTTTGAATCAACTCAAGTTTTATTGACTGTTTTTTAAGCATGTTTTATGAAAATGAGAATGCAATGTGTTTTGATAATAAATATGATTCCATTCACTATTGAGTATATACCTTTTACTGTGTGACCGTTAGTTGCCTTGTTGATGGTGAACGCTAATGCATTAAATAGATCTATTGGGTTTGACAACCCTGCCCGGGGTATGAATCCGAAGGTGAGCACCCTGTCACAGACATTTTGTAGTTAGTATTAGGAGAAATGGCATACTTCTCGGGCATAATTTCATCCTACGAGATGAATGTGTTAAGTTTCGGTACATGGGCTCATTTAGTTGGAAATCATTATTTTTATAACTTGTCTTACGAGCAATGTTATATGTTATGTTCAACCAAATATGCGTTCTAACTGTTATTTGTAAACTCTATGAATCCACTCAACGTTTTATTGACGTTTTTAAGCATGTATCTCAGGTTAATTGTTGTTGATGGCTGGATGGGAAGGAACTCAGATATCAAGGACGGTGTTTTGGTGAAGTAGTGTCATAAACTAAAATTAATGTTTTAGAAACCAAGTCGTGTTGTGACTTTCAGAATTAAATTTCTACTTTGGTATTGGGACCTATGTAACTTTGATCTTTCTAATAAATGAAATTGTATTTTATATACATATCTTTGAACGTTTACTGGGACTCGTGTGCATGTAATATGAAGTAGCACCCCAAATGTTGTATTCCGCTACGTATCGTAATTTGGGGGTGTTACAAAGTGGTACCAGAGCACGAGTTATAGTGAACTAAGTCGTTTTACAAAACTTGGACTACAACTGTTTTTGAAAAAGTTTCACGAGGCGTTCACCGTTGTCCGATATTGTTGGGATTAAAAGACTTCATGATGATCTTAGAGTTACTGCTGCTCAGGTGTGTGTTAGTACTGCTAGAGTAAAGTTAGTACTGCTAGTGTAACTTAGTACTGCTGATGAAGAATGAAAAAAATATTCTGTCAGAACCCGTAATCACTTTCACTTCACCATGGTATTGATTAAGAAATAAGATAAGAGGAATATGAAGAAGAGTAGAGAGAGAAGTTAGAGAGAAGAAAAAGATGGTTGAATTCTTAAAAAGTGTAAAGATACAAATGAGAACCAACACCCTCTCCACACTTGGAGAGGGGTATTTATACTTACACCACATGGGCTTTGTTAGGCCGAATGTTGTTTGACTTGGGCAGGGCTCGGGATTACAATGGACCTTAGTCCACAACGTATACAATATTAGATTAAACAACGAGCCCGATACCCGTAACTAACCTATTACAACATATATTAAATAAAGATGAAAGCTTCCTCGTTGAGTAACCGAGCTTCCTTGTTCGACTCAATATTTTGAGGCTAACAATCTCCCCTGAAGCGAGGTCTTAAACCTTGAAATGAGCTTCCTTGTTTGACTCGATATTTTGAGGCTAACAATCTCCCCCGAAGCTTGGTTTCTGATAGATTTCGAGCTTCCATGTTCACAGTCAAAACATGGTCTTGGGTTTCTTGGGATTGCTTTAACATTGAGTTCTTGAGTCTTGTTCTTGGTCTTTATCTTTGTTGTAGGCTTGTTCCTTCATGTTGTGTGATCTTTGATCTTGAGCCTTTTCTTTTTGACTTTGACTTTAATTCTGAGATCTTTAAATATTTTCCTTTTATTGTCATGTTTCTCTGCCATCTTGCGATCTTGTGTCTTGACCAACATGCTCATACTATGCATCATCTTGAAAGCTTGCTAACAATCTCCCTTGACAATCTTTGTCTTGATAATATTGATATCGTTAAGGAAGATCTTGAATATCAGAGTTTGCGGAAGTCTTTGTATTTAATTCTTGAGCTTTCTTGATTCTTGAATCTTCTTGATGCTTACGTAAGATCTTTATAATATGAGTATTGCATGTTGTAATGAATCGGACCATCCGCTGAATGAGGCCTGCAACACCATCGTTATGTACCTGCATTTTAATGTTTAATGATAAACAGCACAATATAGGTGAGACGAATATGGCTTTGTCATTCGTCGAGATTCGGTTGCATTAACCTCCAGTTCCGTGATGACTGTTTTATAGTATAAATACCTGTGATCAGGTAGGTTTAATTTAGAAGAACCTCCTTGACAGGGTTTCCAGCTCAAAGTGTTAGATCCTCTAACGAGTATGCATTAGATTCACCGTACTTGCTTGTTTTTAATACCGGAACGTCTCAAAGCAGACAACACGATATGAGTGAATCAGATAGTTACTATCTTTCTGATTGAGTCGTCAATTCATTTACTTGAACAAGTTTGATTCACATAGAATCGCACCATCGTTTCTTTCCAGTTGACACAAGTTTGATTCATATAGAATCGCACAAGTCACCTACTAAGAGCTTGTTTGATGTTGGCTCAAGCAGGATTTCCATCTTCACAGTGAATACTTAAGTATCACTTGGATGTTCTGGCAAAATCACAAGGATAATGCGTAGGACTCTTGTTAACAGCTTGTGAACTTATTGATGTTCAACAAGTGTTTGACATGGAATGTGTCCTAATGAGATTTATTTATTGATCTCTTGGCTCTAGACTCGATTAGTGCATTTTGGTTTTAGTACTCGGAGGCTAGAGCAGACTGCCACCTATTCATTATTAACTAACTGGGAGTGAGAAAGTCAATAGAAGTCGTGTGTATCTTCGTGACAAATGAGACAAGTTTCTGATGAAAGAAACCCGAATGGCTAGAAAGGGTTGTGCATTGCATCACTGGGTCTATGATGCAGTTTTCAATATCAGAATTCATCTTTGTCAAATATGATAGATTATGTATTGACCCGGTTTCTGCCTAAGGTGTAGGGAGGGCTTCTTTCTTTTGACCCTTTATCCATACATTTCTTTTTCATTCTTCAACCCTTCAATGCTTACCAAGACGTCATTACTAACATCTTGTTGTGATTGTTCCAGTGTTAGCTCGATCTTAGTCGGCATTATTCCCTTAACTCATTCATCTCCAATCATACAGGACTACTAGTTCTAGCTATGGATTGTCCTTGGGTAGATCCCTCTGGTTCCTAACCTAACCACCTTATGACTTCATAATTGTCATGAATTAAGATGTTGTTGGGTATGAGATCGTAACCATAAAACCTTTTTTGAGGAACATAAACAGTACTTTAAGTCATTTAGATCACTTATTATTTTAAAGATCACATTTTAATTACATTTCTCCCCTTATTTTAAATACTAATGCACTTTGTTTTTGAAATACCAGGAGATTAAAATTTGACTTGAAATTTCTATAGGGAGAAAATTGTTACAGCATGAGTTTTGTGGAACTGTTCGTCTTGCTTCCCCTCAATTTCACATATATGACACCAATTGAGAGAATAGGATTATGACTTTATAAATTTCAAGTGAAATTGAGTTTGAGCTACTTGTATATGTTTTAACAAAATGAGTGTTTACATATTATTAACATTTTAACAATTTTCATTTGTTTAAACATTTTTTGATATGTTTTAGACACACAAAATAGACATATAAGTATGTGCCTAAACGCATTAAAACTTGGTTTTAAAACCCCCCCCCCCCTTAAAAATTGATTCACTTATAAAAAATGATTCGACTTTTGAAAGATGCATGAGGAGGGAGTGTCGAACACACAATTTTGAAAGATTTTGAAGAATCTTTTAAGAAATTCTTGAAAAAATTTGTTCAACGTGTTTTGAAAAACCAATGTTACTTGAGCTCGAAATGTCTTTAGAATTGACTTTTTATGTCAGCTCAAGTCTGAGAAGTTGTTATCTTCTCGTTGTAAGGATAAATGTACATGATTGCACACTTTCCATTATTTAAAGACCGGGTTGTTATCTGTCATTTAATAACAAGTCATTGACTTGAGCGACAAAACTTTGAATGTTTTTGTTGAATAGCTCAAGACCGAAAATATTTCTCTTTTCGTTATTAAGGATAAATGTACTGAAGCGTACATTTTCCTTTTCTTTGAAGAACGGGTTATTATTTGACATTTAATAATAAACCATAAAGAAAATTAGAAATGACATGTTTTGAAAGCATTTGAAACTCCTGTTCGAACTTCATTTACACGCCCGTGTTGATGTTAATCAATATTTCTAGGCACGTAAACGTTATCATTTCCAAGAGACATGTCGAGAAGATTCTTTTTATGAAACATTTTCTGATTTTTTGATTTTGTATTTTCTTTTTGAAATTTTATATTTTTGTATTTGTTTTTATAAAAAAATATTTACACGTTGACCTCAGCATTGTTATGTGATGGTGGAATAGTAATTCCAACTCTTGTCGTGATGTAGATGTCTTGTCTGCTGGAGGAACAATTTTTGGAACAAGCTTTAAACTTGACGGTTCATTGCTGTGGTCGTAATTCTGAGTTTTGAACTGCTATGATCAGAAGTCATTGCTTGTTTATCAGATGAGAATACCTTGAAGCCCTGGTTTCTGAGATATCAGTCTTTTCAGCAACCATACTCTGAGTCCTTCCTTTTTGGGATTGAAAGATGTACCTGCACTTAAGTTAAGAGTACCTGCACTGACATCAAAAGTTTGTTCGCATTCATTTAGGTTAGGGATATCTTCATTTGAACCATTTGGGGTTTCACTGTCAACCCTTGTTATGTTTTATGTGAATATTTTTCCAGTAGGAACCCACCTAATACTAACTGTTTTGAAAATTCTACCTGTCGGTTTCCACCTAAGACAAGATCTAGGAGTTATTGTTTTCTCATGCACAACGAAAGTCTTTTTGATTGAAAACCTATGTCCTGTTGGGATCTGTCTTCCTAGTTTCTTTGGAACACTTATTTGCATTTCGGGTTTGTTTCTGTTTGTTATCTTATGGGATGAAACCTTAACATGTGAGTTGACTTCATTCAGGAATTTCTTTACATAGGTATCATGATTTGCATTAAAGACACATTTCTGACATGTCAAGCAAACAAAATGTTTAGTGTCAAAAAATTTTCTAGAATTCCTAGAGTGTTCTGCTATGGGCACAGTCTTTGTCGTGACGTAACTACTCTTAGATGCAGGCCAATTCCTAGACTTTTGGTCATTGATCCTAGGTTTTGGTTTGCAATCATTAGCTGTGCTTTGTGATCTAGCAGAAGGCATCATACTAGGTCTTGAATTCCTACCGCGTTCTTGTGTCTTTTTCTTAGCTTCCTTTAGATAGTGATTATGAACCATGTTATTTGAACTAAATCTTGGCATGTTCTTTGAACTATTCCTAGATTCGCTAGATGTAATCGCGTAATGAGGTTTTACAACAGCAGATTCTCTTTCCTTAGGCAAATAATGTGTAGTGACTCGTTGAGACAAATCATTATTGACATCAATTTGTGAGGCAAACCGTGGTTTTGAAATTCTAGGTCGTTCAGACTTAAACGTAGTCGGTTGTCTAACAACTGATTGGTTTCTGTGTGGTTGTAAAACCGGTTTCCCTAAGATTGATGATTTTGCAAACTTAGTATTCACACTATTTACTGTTAATTTTCTTAACTCATTTTTTAATGCTGCAATTGCAAATTCTTTTTCCTAAAGTTGAGCTTTGAACTCAGCATTTTGAGCAATCAAATAAGTTGTGTGTTCTATAGTCTTAGCTCTCGTTGTTTTGATAGAATCAAACAGTTCTTTGTAATGCCTTTTTAAAGTCTCGTTTTCCTTAAGTAATTTAGCCACTTTACGTTCCAATTGGATGTTTATTGTTTCAATTACATCTATGTCATGTTTAATCTTGGCTTCATTACTTTTTACTTTTGAAAATTAACCATGTTGCCCTTCTTTTAAAACTTAATTTTGATAGTTAAGTTCAAGATTAACACAATGTGCTTCCATTCTTAAAAAATCTTTTTGAAATTGGGCAACGGTCTTTTTAAGACAAATATTTTCAGATTCGAGGGATTGATTTGAGAGTTTAGCTGTCTGGTTATCAGTTAATTTAGCAGGCAAAGGACATGTGTCATGACATTGTTCAGCATTTTGGTCAACGTCTCCTTCATTATTCAATTCAGGTTGCTCAGTATGCTATTGTCCTGTAGCAAAGACATTGATTTCAACAGTCGTTTGCACCTCAGCCATTAGCTTTTCATCATATATGGGTTTGATATCAGCATGTGCATCATTCCCTGATATGCTGCTTGTATCCTGCTCTTTTGATTCTGTCCTACTGCTTTCTGTGTCAACCAAACGAGCATTCAATGCTTTACTCGTATCAACCTTTTCCTTTGTTGTCTGCATCTATCTGTCATTCACCCTGCTATCATACTCTTGTTTATGATGTGCTTTTTCATCAATTGACTTCTTAATAGATTCCATATGTTGGATCAGTGTGTCACAGAATTCTAGAATCTCGAGTTGAGTGTATTGTATAAAGTAGTTGTGTCTCATTACAACATATTCATCATCCAAATAAATATGTGACTTGATGAACATCTAAAACTGTGTCTCGAGTACTTTAAAAGCAGCCATGGATCTAATCTCTTGAAATTCTTCGTTGTCAAGTTGCTTTTCTAGTTGATCCATGTTTAGGAACATTGTGCTTGTGAAAGTCTCTACATCTTGACCAAAGAGTGTCGCAAATGCACGTTTGAATCCAGACTCAGTTCGAGTTCCTTTTAAGTCGTTGTTTGAAAGAAGCTTGAGGTGTGAATGAAATTGTCGAAAAGATACCATGCAACTTTCTTTTGTTTTGTCTTGAATTTGTTGCATTTTTTGTTCTTCTGAATTCGAACACGAAGATAAAGTATCTTTCATTTCCATTGTACCATGAATTATGAAGTGAAAATAATTTGTAGGATCTTAAGCAGTTAAAGTGATTGTTGTTGTGGATTGATATCAATTAACGTTCACGGAATTTTACAAATCTATGATTTAAACCGAGAAAAGAAATGAAATCTTTTGCGGGATTTTACAAAATCAAGAAGAAACCGTGAAACAATAATGAATTGATGTTGAAATCGTTGTTGTCGTTGAAGAACTTGAGCTTTTATTTATGTTTGATGAGCGAAAACGATGAACGGTGCACAAACTTTCAACTTAAAATGATTAATGGTTGATCAAAACTCAGTTAAGGACAAACGGTGCAATCACGATTCACTTTTGAGGACTAACAAGCTGTTTATGAGAACTAAGGACTAACGGTGTAAAGTAGTTTCAATAATGAGGGTTAATGAACAAAGTAAGGATGAATGGTGAATTTATCTTAGAGTCCAGGGGCTAAATTTGCAAAATTCCAATTTTAATTAATAAAACACGTTTTCCCTCCAAACAGTATCTTCCTCGTTTCAAATTTTCATATAAGTCACGAGTGGTTTTTAACTTCTTGCGGGCTCGAATCTTTATCGTCGATAGAAAATAAATATACCACGATGATCTACGAATAACCGCGATCGAGATGGTATAGGTTAGAAGACCTGCGAGCAACCAAAGCACGAAGCCGAAAAACCCGAAATTACACGAAACGAACACATTTAACCATGTTATGCTTATGTCTAAATTATTTTCGAGTTGTATAAATCGTCCTAGTCACTATGTATAACTCGCTTGATGCTTGGAACGGTATAACTCGCCTAAGCAAAACGTATAACTTGCTGTCACTCAAACGTGTATAGTTCACCTGACCTCAAACATGTATAGTTCGCCTAACCTCAAACATGTATAGTTCGCCTACACTTAAGCATGTATTGTTCGCCTATCTTTGTAGTATAACTCGCCTGAACACAGCCGTATACTTCGCCTAGCTTAGTTGTATACTTCGCCCTTTGTTGCTCACGTATAACTCGCCCGTTTTGTTCACAATGTATAACTCGCCTATGATGTGGCATTGTTCACCCTATGCTCTCATGTATAAATCGCCCGTGTCTTGTATGAATTCTATCTGATCAAATGTGTACATCCAGGACTTAGTTGACTTTGATGTTACCATGTCAACTTCTAGGGGGAAGTAGTGTAGACTACTTTACTAAGTATGGTTTGTGAAGTATTCTGCATACGTGAGAAGAATTGTTGTTAATTCCTTGCATGTACCCCCGAACAAATATTCACCAAGACCTAGTGATAAGAAGCAGTAGTATTTGATGTGGTTTTCTACTTCTACAAAATTCCGCTGTGCACGTAAATGTCAAACATAAGTTTTTTCTAGCTACATCAAAGTTTCAGAATCTGCTCAAGATAAGGATGTTGGTTTGGGGGGAAGCTGATTCATAAACTTCGCCAAAAAGGAGCTATGAAGAAAGATTTTCAAGACATGCTGCATGAATTGGGGGGAAGTTAATCCAACTCATGCATACTATAATGGTTCCTGTACAATTAAAGACACTGAAGATCCAAGCTGGAGTACAAGTATCAAGACTAGAAGACAAAGACGTCATCTTCAACATAGGAAGCGCCTTGGATGTCATTTTATCATGTTGTATTTGTACTTGATAGGAACATTGTAAGTAATTCCGTATGTCCACATATTGGGGGAAGATTGTTAGCCTTAAAATATGAGGACTTATACAGAATTACATTAATTCATAAATAGCCAAACACGCAGGGACTAGATTAGACTATTAAGGATAGTTTAGTTGTGTTTGGACTATAAATACCCCCTTCATACTTCCATGGAGGGGTGAGGATTCATTTTGTAATATCTCATAAAGTGTGTGTGTTTTTTCTCTCTCTAAACCACATACACATCTTTTCCTTTCTCTCTCTAAACAATATGGCTAAGTATTTGTTTAATCCTCCCCGACCTCCGGATCATCTTTGTTAGCTAGTGTTTCTTATTATAAAAATTGGCATCAGAGCTGCAGGGGTGTTTTGTATTCGTGTTTGTTGTCTCGTTTTTATCAGTTTATTTAAGCTTATTTTTAGCTTATTTCGAGTCTTTTCTTTTAGAAAAAACCACGTCTGGAAATCCTTTTTGGTAAGTGTTTGTTGTTTCGTGGGCTGCGTGCTTATAACCACTTATTTTCTGCTTAATTTTTTTAGCTTATTCTAAAGTACTGTTCACGGGTTACAGCTTATTTTCGAGCTTATTTGATTTTTAGGTAAATGGTGTATTTTGTTCTTGTCCAACCTTTTTACAGCTTATTTCGTCCTTTAAAGCTTTTCAGATGGTGGGCTTATTAAGTTTGCTTTGAGTTTCTTGCTTATCATAAGCAGCTTATTCTGGCCTATAATTTTTCTGGGCTTATTTGGGTTTTCAAGAAACTGATATGAACAAGATAACAAGAAGATGTAATAGATCCATTATTCTAGCCAAAATGATAGTTTTTTTTTTGTGGACTACAAAAAGGATAGACGAGTTATACACTCACCTTTGGACGAGTTATACATGTAACAATAGGCGAGTTATATGTGTATATAGGGCGAGTTATACCGGGCAAGCTATACACAAGTTAGGCGATGTATACAACTGCCTAGGCGAGTTATACACCTGCCTAGGCGAGCTATATAATTCCCATACAAATCCTGGGTCAACTGACTGAGTAAAGGTCAAACTAATAGAATGACAGATTCTAAAAGAATTGACTCGATCCCAATCACTCAAACACATTACAACAATCCCATCTTCGTCTCTCTTCAAAGCCCAAAATGACTCGAACACAATGAAAACAACGATCTCAGATTGGTTATATTCGTGTTTAGCAATTAATTACCAAGATCTTATTGAAGATCAATCACACGAAACATCATAATCATCATCGATCCATGTAGGTTATAAAACCCAAGTGGTTAAAACGAAACTAAAGATAATCTTATAACAAATCTGTTATAAGCTAATCTTTCTTTTGAATAGAACACAAGACATTCACAAGACAAAAATACCTACCCCGAATCAATTTGTATGATCCTGAAGTCCGTTTTTCAATGATGTGCGTACCTATGACATGGAGTTATGAAGGATGCGTGTGGCTGGAAATTGGAATTAAATGGAGGGTGCCTAAGATCGATTCTTGTGTATAGATGATTAGTGATGATGGTCTATGTCAATCTTTGTGGGTATGAATCGGCTTAACATCATCAAAGAGATGGAAGAGATGGAAGTTAGATCTCTTTTTTGGATAGATGAAAGAAGTGACTACGTATTTTTTTATTAGGGTTAAGTGGAGAAAAATTAGGGGATGTGATATTATATATCAAATCTCAAAATCGGGTTATATTTTTTAGATGTGGGCCGAGACTTATCAAAAGAATGTGGGCTTTGGCTTATAACAAACGCAACTAGGCCAGATTTGTGGCAGCTGGTATTGCATAAGTTAAGTTGGGCTGGGTGTGTTAACTAAATGACGTGGGCCGGGTATAAGGGATTAGGCTGGATAATTTTTTTTGTGGGCCTAAAAAAAACTTTAACCAATATTATACACAAATTTTTGTATAACTTGGTTAAATGAACATCATTTTTAGATTAAGCCAGGAATAATATGCTATCATGACAAGTTGAACTAGACAATGTTTATTCGTTAACGACATTCAAAAATAACATTTGTCCTAGTTTAACGACAAACACGATACATAACATTAAAAAGGATCCGAATAAGATTCACTAAAATGACAAACGGCTAAAGATTCGGATTACGATGACAAGTGATCACGAAGTTAATTTCGTATCCTTTATTTGACATTGAAGTGAGTTTCACGAAGACGTCTACTCATTTCATCATCGAGACTTCCTTTTATTTTCTATCCCTTTTCTTTAAACCCAATCTATCGATTGATGACTTGCTTGAACGTACAACGGTTATGATTGAGACTTAAATTATCTAGTTCCAGTAGTCAGGGGTGGTTGGTTGCAGACCTGGTTAGCTATCACTTAAAGGAGTTACATTGTAGTACTCAGTGTCACACGTAAATGTCGATATGGATAATTTCAAGAGGTGTTGTACTTCTTATACTTTTCTGGTTGAGTATAGAGTACTTATAGATTTAATCTTTCATCGTTCTTCAATCAACAACAGTGCAAGATTAAGTAACAAATTTAGGGGATTCTACTTCATTTTTAAGTTTGGTATATCGGGTTTACTTCACTATGTGGTCACAGCAATAGCCGACAGATTTCAAAGTTGGTAAGTTAGCTAGAGAGTTTAAAGGTTGAGATGTAACCAGCAATTCTTACAGGATAATTAAAGCTACAGAACATCAATGGTACTTCAAAGTCTAAGCAAAATCCTTCAAAGTTCTTCAATGTCTTTCATAACTTTTCAAGATTGATGCTTATGACAAGAACTTCTCGGGTATATGGACGTACACGACAATGATGCTTCCGGGAGTTCGCAACCATCATGGGGGAAAATGTGTACATCCGGGACTTAGTTGACTTTGATGTTACCATGTCAACTTCTAGGGGGAAGTAGTGTAGACTACTTTACTAAGTATGGTTTGTGAAGTATTCTGCATACGTGAGAAGAATTGTTGCTGATTCCTTGCATGTACCCCTGAACAAATATTCACCAAGACCTAATGACAAGCAGCAGTAGTATTTGATGTGGTTTTCTACTTCTACAAAATTCTGCTGTGCATGTAGATGTCAAACAGAAGTTTTTTCTAGCTACATCAAAGTTTTAGAATCTGCTCAAGATAGGGATGTTGGTTTGGGGGGAAGCTGATTCAAAAACTTCTCCAAAAAGGAGTCTATGAAGAAAGCTTTTCAAGACATGCTGCATGAATTAGGGGGAAGTTAATCTAACTCATGCATACTACAATGGTTCATGTACAATTAAAGACAATGAAGATCCAAGCTGGAGTACAAGTATCAAGACTAGAAGACAAAGACGTCCCCCCCCCACACACACACACATACACTCTTAAGGGTTTTCTTTTATTCAAGCAAAATAAATAAAGAAATAAGCTTTACAAAACAAAAATAAAATTATAAAAAATATTTTTGGATTTTTAATATGCAAAAACAGAGATGTTTGACAATACTCAGTGTTGGGATTAAAAGCTTCATAATGCTGTTTGGAATTACTGCTGCTCTTATCAAAGTTACTGCTGCTCAGGTGTGTGTTAGTACTGCTAAGCATAAATGAATGTTGTTAGTAATCTTTATGAAAAATATGCTAAGTAGTTAGTACTGCTAGTGTATATTAGTGCTGTTAGTTACTACTATTAGTAAAGATAGTACTGCTAGAGTAAAGTTAGTACTGCTAGTGTAACTTAGTACAGCTGATGAAGAATGAAGAAAATATTCTAAGTAGTTAATGCTGCTTGTACTCAGTTAGTGCTGTTGGTTTAAAATTACAACTACTTATTCAGAATTAATGCTGCTGGTACAAAGTTACAACGGCTGAAAGGTTACAACTGCTCAAGGATTAAGACTGATGAAAAGATAAAGATTGATTTGAGATCAAGAATACTTACGTGATAAGTATGAGTTATCTATAGAAAGGATCTTAGTGAATATTCTAAATTTTTGTAATATATTGTATATCAACTAGGACTCCTTGGTGTATAAAAGGAGGTCCTAGGACATAGAGATAGACATCATCTTTTTCATTGTTCTGTCAATCTATTTGTAGCTTCAAGGTTTTGTAAACCCTAACACTATTAAGAGTGTTCGTATTCTATTAAGGCTGAAAGTTTGGTTAACTTTTTGTTATTAATTTTATTTATTACCGTTTTATTGAAATACTTCTTACTATCATTGACTAGATTCCGCATAGTCTTTGATATTCACAATCAAAGTTTCTATCATAGTTGTTTTGAATTTATTCAATACAACTTAGCCTTACATAAGCTAAGGAATTCAAGATCCATTCAAGAGGGTTCAACAAGTGGTATCAGAGCTTGTGAGAAGCTTTGAATAAGAAGAAACTTTACTACACACAAGATCTTTTTTTTTCAAGAAGCAATGGACTCTCAATCTACTCAAACAATCAAGCCACCCATACTCCAACCTGGTGAGTATGATCTCTGGAAGATGAGAATGAAACAATACCTACAGTGCATTGATTACACTCTATGAGAGATCGTAGAAAATGGTAATGCACCCATAGTAACAAAAACTGTTGATGGTAATGAGACTGTTATCCTTCCTACAAGTATTGAAGAGAAGGCACAAAGAAGGGCAGAGTTGAAGGCAAGAAGCACTTTGTTGATGGCCTTACCTAATGAGCATCAATTAAAGTTTAACTCATACAAGGATGCTAAGACACTGATGCAGGCTATTGAGAACAGATTTAGAGGTAATACTGCTACAAAGAAAACTCAAAAAAAAATCTAAAGCAGTAGTATGAAAACTTTGTTGCATCGAGTACAGAAGTGATTAAGCAAACCTATGAAAGGCTTCAAAAGCTAAATAGTCAACTGGAGATGCATGGTGAAGTCATCCCTCAAGAAGACATCAATCAGAAGTTCTTGAGAAGTTTGTCACAAGAATAGACTATGCATACTATTGTGTAGAGGAACAAACCAGAGATTAAGATATTAAGTTTGGATGACCTCTTTAACAACCTGAAGGCTTATGAATCAGAGGTCAAGTGAACATCTAGCTCAACCACAAACTCACACAATGTAGCCTTTCTGTCCTCAAGTTGCATTAACAGTGCAACTAGAGTAGTTAATATTGCTTAGGGTGTTAATACTGCTAGCACCTAGGATGCTGCTGATAGCTCAACAACTGTTGAAAATTTGAGTGATGCTGTGATTTATTCCTTTTTTCTAGCCAACCAAGTACTCCACAGCTTGATAATGAAGATCTTTAATAAATCCATCCTAATGATTTAGAAGAGATGGACTTAAGGTGGAACATTGCTATGCTAACTATAAGGGCAAGAAGATTCCTAAAGAATACTGAAGGAAGCTGGATATGGACAACAAAGAAAGAATTAGGTTTGACAAGTACAAGGTGGAGTGTTTCAACTGCCATAAGAGAGGACACTTTGCAAAGGAGTGCAGGACACCCAGGAATAAAGATAGCAGGAACAAGGAGCCTACCAGAAGGACGATGCCAGTTGAAGAAACTACTTCAAATGCCCTAGTATCTCAGTGTGATGGCTTTGGCTATGATTGGAGTGACCAAGCTAAAGAAGGCCCAACCAATTTTGCTCTCATGGCTTATTCTTCAACAAGTTCTGGTTCTTCTACAAACTCTGAGGTACCTAATGACTCAAATTGTTGTTCATCTTGTTTAGAATGTGTAAAAGATCTAAAAGAACAAAATGAACAATTAGTTAAAGACTTAAGAACAGCTAGGATAAGTGACATCTCTTATAAAACTAGTTTAGAATCTGTAGAAGCTAGACTGGTAGTCTTTAAGAAAAATGAATCTGTGTATGAGGAAGATATAAAACTCTTAAAACGTGAAATTTATTTAAGAGATTTAGATATTACAGAGCTTAAAAGGAAGTTAGAATTGGCTACAAAAGAAAAAGATGAGATTCAACTTACAATACAAAAATTTGAAAATTCATCAAAAAACCCAAGTAAACTTCTAGACAGACAGATAATGGATAAGTGTAAAACATGATTAGGGTATAATGTTGTCCTACCTCCCTATATTGAGAATTTTATGCCACCAAAATCTGATTTAGTTTATCCTAGTCTAGATGATTTTGTTGATGTGAATGAGTCTGTTAGTGAATCTGTAGTTGAAAAGCCTACTGTTGAGACTAATGAACCTAAGACTGATAGGAAAGAAAATGAAGCCCCAATTATTGAGGATTGGGTATCTGATAGTGATGAAGAAAATGTGCCTAAGGTTAATATAGTTGAGATGTTTAATGATGGATCTCACTCTAGATAGATCTTTACTGCCTGTTAAGGATGGTGATTAACCTATGTAATCACAAATTGCTTAGAAAAGCTAATGTCTATGCGAAATATAGACACAACTAATAAGAAGAACAGGACTAATAAAAACTAAAAGATCCTTCTATGGATTTCTATTAAAAGCTTGTCATGTCAATGTTGTGGTAGTTTTGATCATTTGAAGAATAATTGCAATAACTGGTATAATAATCAAAGGTTTGCAAAACCAGTTATGGGACCAATGATTCAAGGGTAAACTAAACACAATTCTCTAAATTAACTCACCCCAGTCCAAAAAGGAACATGGTTCCAAGAACAGTCTTATCTAGGTCTGGCCCAATTTCAGTTAATACTGTTAGACCAGTTAATACTGTTCAACCAAGAACAATAGTGAATAATGCAGGACCCATGAAAAATGTTATTAATAATGCATATTCAACATGTAGAAGGCCTGTTAACAATATTACAACGCTAATAATAGTATTTTCATAAAAGGTTAATACTGTTAAGGGAACAAGGGTTAATATTGCTAGGCCAAAAGCAGTTCTTAGTGCTGTTAAGGGAAATAAGGGAAATGCTGTTAAGGCTTCAGCATGTTGGGTTTGGAGACCAAAGCACAAAATTTTAGACCATGTCTCCAGAAATAATGGTGCATCAATGTCCTTTAAAAGATTTGACTTAATTGATGCAAAGGAGTCTAAGTAGTAATGGCTTGGGTCCCCAAAAGAAACTAATTTTCTTACCATTTTGTGCAGGGCAATCCACATCAAGATTTGAAGGATAAATGAGTGATTGACGGTGGATGCTCTAGGAACATGACATGAAACAGATCATATCTTACAGATTATGAAGAAATTCCTGGAGGATTTGTTGCCTTTGGAGGTAATTCCAAAGGAGGGAAAATTACTGGGAAAGGTAAAATAAGAACTGGTAAATTGGATTTTGAAGATGTGTATTTTGTAAAGGAACTAAAGTTTAACCTCTTCAGTGTCTCACAAATGTGTGACAAGAAGAATAGTGTTCTTTTTACTGATACTGAATGTGTTGTTCTGTCTCCAGACTTTAAGTTAACTGATGAAAGTCATGTTTTGCTTAAAGTTCCTAGAAAGGATAACATGTACAGTGTTGATTTAAAGAATGTTGTTCCTCAAGGAGGTCTCACTTGTCTCTTTGCAAAAGCCACACCAGATGAATCTAATCTTTGGCATAGGAGGCTTGGACATGTAAATTTCAAAACAATGAATAAACTGGTAAGGGGAAACCTTGTAAGAGGTTTACCTTCAAAACTTTTTGAAATTAATCAAACCTGTGTTGCTTGTCAGAAGGGAAAGCAACACAGAGCTTCTTGTAAGACCAAAACAGTCAGTTCAATCAGCCAACCATTACAAATGTTGCACATGGATTTGTTTGGCCCAACATTTGTAAAGAGTTTAATGAAAAAGATGTACTGCCTAGTTGTCACAGATGATTTTAGTAGGTTTAGTTGGGTTTTCTTTTTAGCCACTAAGGATGAAACTAGTGAAATCCTTAAAACATTCATAACAGGCATAGAAAATCTAATAGACCTTAGGGTGAAAGTGATTAGATGTGACAATGGGACTGAATTCAAGAATAGGGTCATGAATCAGTTCTGTGAAATGAAGGGTATTAAGAGGGAATTTAGTGTTGCTAGGACTCCACAACAAAATGGAGTAGCAGAAAGGAAAAATATGACACTAATAGAGGCTGCTAGGACTATGCTAGCTGATTCAAAATTACCAACAACTTTCTAGGCTAAAGCAGTTAATACTGCTTGTTATGTCCAAAATAGGGTGTTAGTTATCAAGCCTCATAACAAGACCCCTTATGAACTTTTTCTAGGTAGAAAACCTGCCTTAAGTTTCATGAGACCATTTGGGTGTCTTATTACAATCCTTAATACCATAGATCACCTAGGTAAATTTGATAGAAAGGCTGATGAAGGGTTCTTTGTAGGATACTCTACTAATAGCAAAGCATTTAGAGTATTCAATAGTAGAACTAGGATAGTAGAAGAGAACCTGCATGTTCAATTTAGTGAGAATACACCTAATATTGCAGGAAGTGGACCAAATTGGCTTTTTGATATAGATTCACTAACAAAGTCTATGAACTATAAGACAGTTGTTTTAAGGAATCAATCTAATGGTAGTGCAGGTACAAAAGCATGTGATGATGCAAATAAAGCTAGTATGGAGATAGTACCTGGCAAAGATTACATACTGCTACCAGTGTGGCCTGCTGATCCACTATTCTCTCAAAGTTCAAAGGATTCTTCTGATGCTAGATTCAAACCATCAAGGGAGGAGGAAAAGAAGGATGCTGAAGATCCAGGGAAAGAAAGTGGAAATCCAACTGAAAGGAAAGATAGTGAAGTTCCAAGTACATAGGAGCCAAGAGAGGATCAAAGAGTTAATCAAAAGTTAGATGCTAGTATTAACAGCACTAACAGTATTAATACTGCTAGTGATGGAAATAGCACTAACAATATTAATACTGCTAGTGATGGAAATAGCACTAACAATGTTAATGCTGTTAGTTTAACTGTTAATGCTGTTGGAATAAAAGTTAATGTTGTTGATCCAAAAACAAGCATTGAACTTCTAAATGATCCAAATATGCCTGAATTGGAAGATATTGTTTATTCAGATGATGATGAAGATATTGGTGCAGAGGCTGACATGAACAATTTAGATGCATTTATGCATGTCAGTCCTATTCCAACTATAAGAATACACAAAGATCATCCAGTTGAACAAATTATTAAAGACTTACATTCAGCACCTCAAATAAGAAGAATGACAAAGAATTTGAAAGAACATGGTTTGTTTAGTTTAGTTCAGCAAAGAACAAACCATAAAGACTTTCAAAATTGTTTGTTTGCTTGCTTCTTAGCACAAGAAGAACCCAAGAAGGTAATCCAAGCATTGAAGGATCTAAGTTGGATAGAAGCTATGCAGGATGAGCTATTGCAATTCAAATTACAAAAGGTTTGGACCTTGATGGATTTACCTAATGGAAAAAAGGGCCATTGGTACTAAATGGATGCACAGGAACAAGAAAGATGAAAGAGGTATTGTGATTAAGAATAAAGCAAGATTGATTTCATAAGGATACACACAAGAAGAAGGAATAGACTATGATGAGGTTTTTGCTCCTGTTGCCATACTTGAAGCAAATAGGCTATTTTTAGCCTATGCGTCATTTAAAGAATTTATGGTGTACCAGATGGATGTCAAGAGTGCTTTTCTTTATGGTAAGATTGAAGAGGAAGTTTATATTTGTCAACCACCAGGATTTGAAGACCCAGACTTTCCTGACAGAGTATACAAAGTAGAAAAGGCACTTTATGGACTGCATCAAGCTCCTAGAGCTTAGTATGAAACCTTGTTAACTTATTTATTAGACAATGGGTTTCAGAGAGGAAAGATAGACAAGACTTTATTTATCAAAAGGGACAAAGGTGATATTCTGTTAGTTCAAGTGTATGTAGATGATATCATTTTTAGCTCTACAAAGAAGTCATTATGCACTGAATTTGAGAAGATGATGCATAAGAAGTTTCAAATGAGCTCTATGAGTGAACTCATATTCTTCCTAGGACTGCAAGTGAAGTAGAAGGGAGATGGGATTTTTATAAGTCAAGACAAGTATGTGACTGAGATTTTGAAGAAATTTGGCTTTAGTGATGTCAAAACAGCAAGCACACCTATGGAAACCCATAAGCCTTTGCTTGAGGATGCAGATAGTGAAGATGTAGATGAACACTTGTATAGATCTATGATTGGATCATTGATGTATCTAACTTCTTCAAGGCCTAATATTATGTTTGCAGTATGTGCTTGTGCAAGATTCTAAGTCAATCCTAAAAGTTCACATCTTCATGCTGTGAAAAGGATCTTTAGATACTTAAAAGGTCAACCTAAATTAGGCCTTTGGTATCCCAAAGATTCATCTTTTGATTTGGTGGCATATATTGACAATGACTATGTAGGAGCAAGCTTAGATAGGAAGTCCACAACAGGAGGTTGTCAATTTCTAGGGTGTAGATTGATTTCATGGCAATGCAAGAAGCAGACTGTGGTTGCTAGTTCAACAACTAAAGCTGAGTATATAGTTGCTTCTAATTGCTGTGGACAGGTGCTTTGGATTCAAAATCAATTGCTGGATTATGGATATAACTTTATGCAGACTAAGATTCAAATTTATAATGAGAGTACTATTTGCATAGTGAAGAACCCTATTTTTCACTCAAAGACAAAGCACATTGAGATTAGGCATCACTTTATTAGAGATTCCAATAAGAAGAAGCTTTTTCAGATGATCAAGATTCACACAGACTAGAATGTTGCAGATTTGCTCATAAAAGCATTTGATGTTAGCAGATTTCAATATCTGATTGCAAGTATTGGAATGCTTAACCTCTGAAGTATTGATTGAGGGGAGGTTAATTATGTTAATATGCAGCGGATTATACACAAATGATAATTATAATGGAATGAAAAAGCTGCTAAGGATGGAAATTTGAGTTAGTGCTGGTAACTTCAAGTTTTTGTTGTTAAGTATAATTAATGTTGCTAGTTATACTTAATACTGCTAAGTTAATACTGTTGGTTATACTTAATACTGTTAAGTATAATTAATACTGTAAGAATTGAGAGAAATAAGTGAGAATAAAAACATAAAGAGAGATGTGTGAAAATAAAAATAGATAGAGTGAATTGGTAAGAAAAAGAATTGAGAGAAATAGTGAGTTGAAAAACAGAAAGAGAGATGTGTGATAAAAACAGACAGAGAGAATTGTGAGCTAAAAAATTAAGAGAAATAAAAAACAAACAGAGAGAATTTGTAAGTTAAAATACTAATTGGGTGATGGAAATGCTGATTAGAAAGGAATTAGAGTTAATGTTGGTGATTCAAAGTTAATGTTGCTAGGCATAACTTACTACTGCTGGTTGTAAGTTAATGTTGCTAGGCTTAATTTACTACTGAGTTACTACTACTGGGTTACTTACTACTACTAGTTGAAAACTTAATACTGCTAGCATAACTTACTACTGTTGGTGAACGTTAATGTTGTTGAGGGTAGTTTCATAAATACTTCAATTAAGGGTTTCAATCACTCATTCAATTGATTTCAATTTTTTACATACTCTCTAATCATAAACCCTAACTCAATTTCATCATTTTTCATCAAAACCCAACACAATGTCGGATCTAAAGTTTGCTGATACTCACAATTTAGTTGTGTTTTTGGAGAAACCCATTGAAAGTGAAGGGTTTGAGGAGATAGTTGATTTTTTGAATGTAAACCCTATCAAATATGCTTTAACCGTCAATCCTACAATCTATTGTTCATGTATAAAACAGTTCTGGCATACTGTCAAAGCAAAAAACGGTTAATGGGAAAGTATAATTGCAAACCCTAGTGGATAAAAAAATGTGATCATAACTGAATCCACTATAAGGAGAGATCTTCAACTAGAAGATGTTAAAGGTACTGAATGTCTACCCACTGCTACCATTTTTGAAGAACTGACAAGAATGAGGTATGAAAAACTTACTCAGAAGCTTACATTTTATAAAGCCTTCTTTTCTCCTCAATGGAAGTTTTTGATTCATACAATTTTGCAATGCCTAAGTGCTAAGACTACTGCATGGAAGGAATTCAGTAGCACTATGGCTTCTGTAATTATTAGCTTAGCCACAAACCAAAATTTTAACTTTTCTAAGTATATCCTTGATAGTATGGTGAAGAATATGGATAGTATGGTTAAATTCTGGATGTATCCAAGGTTTGTGCAAGTATTTGTTAATTAACAACTTGGAGATATGTCACATCACAAAAAGATTTATGTTACCCCCTCTCACTCAAAAAAGATTTTTGCTAACATGAAGAGGGGAGGAAAAGGTTTTTTGAAACAATCATACCTTTATTTCAAACAATGATGGTTCAAGCTCAGGAAGAAATGGGTGAAGGTTCAGCTAATCTTACTGATCCCCATCACACACCCACTATTACTTAACCATCTACGTCATAACCTCAGAAGAAACAACCTAGGAGGAAATAGAGGAAGGACACTGAAGTTTCTCAACCTAGTGGTCCTACAGAACCTATGGCAGATGAGACTGAAAATGTAGAAAGTGTACCTACACATTCTAATGATCCACAGCTCAGTGGTGAGGATAGTCTGAAACTCAATGAATTGATGGAACTTTGTACACACTTACAAAAGAAGGTTCTTGATTTGGATACTTCAAAGACCACTCAGGCATTGGAAGTTAAAAGCTTAAAAGGAGAGTGGAGAAGCTTGAGAATAAGCGAAAGTTAAGAACTCACAAGCTTTAAAAGATTGTACAAGGTTGGTCTAAGTGCTAAAGTTATTTCCTCAGATGATGAAGCTAGTTTAGATGATCAGGAGGATGCATCCAAACAGGGGAGGAAATTTCTTGATATTGATGCTGATGAAGACATCACTCTGGATAGTACTCATTTTGATATTGATCTTGATATATTTGGAGTGCATGATCTTCATGATGATGAGGTGTTTGTAGAAACTCAAGAGCCTACAACCACAAGTACAATTCTAGTTAGTGTTGCTACTGCTACAACAACAAAAACTGTTGATGAATTGACCCTAGTTCAGACTTTAATAGAGATCAAAGCTGCAAAACCCAAAGTCAGAGGGGTTATGATTCAAGAACCAAGTGAAACAACAACTACAACAACAACACCAGCTGCATCAAAACCTTCATAGGAAAAAGGCAAGGCAAAAATGACTGAGCCTGAGAAGCCTTTGAAGAAGAAGGATCAGATTATGTATGATCAAGAGGGTGCTCTAAATCTTCAAGCTCAATTACAAGCTGAATTGGAAGAAGAAGAAAAGCTTTCAAGACAAAAGGAAGAAAAAGCCAAAATAGCTTTAATTGAATTATAGGATAACACACAAGCAGTGATGGATGTTGATAGGTTATTGGCTGAAAGATTACAAGAAAGAGAGCAAGAAGACTTGACAGATGAAGAGAATGCTATATTGTTTGTAGAACTCTTGGAGAAGAGAAAGAAATACTTTGCACCATTAAGAGCTTAAGAAAAGAGGAACAAGCCACCAACTAAAGCACAAAAGAAAAGTACAATGTCAACTTATCTAAAACACATAGATGGTTACAAGCAGAGTCAATTAAAGAACAAGTCATTTGCAGAAATGCAAAAGATATTTGATAAAGCCTCGACAAGGGTAAACATGGTTGTTGATATGGATATTGAGTTGGTGAGAGAAAGCTCAAAGAAAGATGAAGCAAAGATGGCACAAGAGAGTAGTTCTAAAAGAGCAGGTGATGAGCTAGAACAAGAAAAGGCTAAGAAGCAAAAGATAGATGATGATCAAGAAGAAGCTAAGCAAAAAGATCTTATGGAAGTTATTTCTGATGAAGAAGGTGTAGCAATTAATGTTATTCCTTTATCTACTAAACCTCCAAGCATTGTTGATTACAAGATCATTAAAGAAGGAAAGATCAGTATTTATCAAATTATAAGAGCTGATGGAAGTTCAAAGAGGTACTCAGCCGTCATTCATATGCTTAAAGACTTTGACATAGAAGATTTGGAAACTCAAAGGAAAATAGTTAAAACTAGGCATGGGTATACAAGACTAGAAGAGGGCTATGAGAGAGTGATAGGGGGTGATCTGAAGACAATTTTTGAACATCATGTAGAAGATCTAGTGTGGAGGTATATACAAGGAAACAAAGTGACAGTTTGGAAGCTATTTGATTCATGTGGACTACACTTTGTGAGGTTTTCAAATATGCATCTCTTTATGCTGGTAGAGAAAAGATATCCCCTTATAAAAGCTACAATCACAGAAATGCTCAATAAGAAGCTTTAAGCTGATCATTAGAATAAAATATGCTATCAACTTCTTAAGCTCATGACTAAGCAACTCAAGAATCAATGAAGTATTTGGAAGCATCCTCCTAATGTTTATGAAGCTTTTAATGAAGAAACTTGATGATTTTAAAGATAAATATCAAGTTTAGGGGAGGATTGTTGAGATTAAAAGACTTCATGATGATCTTAGAGTTACTGTTGCTCAGGTGTGTATTAGTACTGCTAAGCATAAATTAATGCTGTTAGTAATCTTTATGAAAAATATGCTAAGTAGTTAGTATTGCTAGTTACTATTGCTAGTGTAAGTTACTACTACTAGTGTATATTAGTACAATTAGTTACTACTGCTAGTAATGTTAGTACTGCTAGAGTAAAGATAGTACTGCTAGAGTAAAGTTAGTACTGCTAGTGTAACTTAAACTGCTGATGAAAAATAAAGAAAATATTCTAAGTAGTTAATGTTGCTTGTGCTTAGTTAGTGCTGCTGGTATAAAGTTACAACTACTGAAAAGTTACAACTGCTCAAGGATTAAGACTACTAAAAAAATAAAGATTGATTGGAGATCAAGAATACTTACGTGATAAGTATGAGTTATCTATAGAAAGGATCTTAGTGAATATTCTAAATTTTTGTAATATATTGTAAATCAACTAGGACTCCTTGGTGTATAAAAGGAGGTCCTAGGGCATAGAGATAGATATCATCTTTCATTGTTCTGTCAGTCTATTTGTAGCTTCAAGGTTTTGTAAACCCTAACACTATTAAAAGTGTTCGTATTATATTGAGGCTGAAAGTTTGGTAAATTGTTTTGTTATTAATTTTATTCATTATTGTTTTATTAAAATTCTTCTTAGTATTATTGACTAGACTCCGCATAGTCTTTGATATTCACAATCAAAGTTTCTATCATAGTTGTTTTGGATTTATTCAATATGGACTACAACTGTTTTCGGAAAATTTTCACGAGTCTTTCACCGTTGTCCGATATCCGCGCGCGTGCCGTTCTCGATCCTTAGAAGCCTTATGTGGTATATTTGATTGTATATTATGTGCGTAACAAGTGGGATACACTTGATATAAGTAATTATTATATAAGTATATACATACGGCATCCGTCCTATAATGTATGGTTATATATGCGTAACTTGGTATTCGCATCTCACAAAAAACTTAAAGATTTTCTTTATGTATTTAATGTAATGTCATAAAACCATCCTGATATGTGTTGAGTATAATTTTTACATATGATTAAAACTATGTACGGTGGTTACTAATATAAGTATTTCTTTTCTTTTGTGGTATCATGGGCGAACCTCTGTCGCCGGATCGCGTATTTGATTTCCCCGTAGACGAGCTGGAGGAGCACCCAGCCTACGATTTCTTCGCACCCGCACTATTACCAGGATATGCTGATAACCCGAACAACCACAACAGGTGGCTCGAGGCGGATGATTACTTACATGGAGAACTTGAAGCTATGGTGGACGAGTTGATGGTCGTACCTGTTATTGAGGAAGTTGCAGAGCCAGTAGCTGAGCAGAGGAGGAGCAGGTGATTGCTCCCGTAGTTGATATGGAGGATGACTTGGCTGCACTATTTGGAGATGATGACTTTGAGGATGATACCTTTGATGGGTTTGATATGGAAGAGGTTTAGGAGGTGAACGAGGAGTGGCTGATGGCTCTCGTCACACCGCCTCCAATGCTAGTAGTGCCCTTACCGAGTGTCTATGAGGTTGGAGGTCCATCTACTGTGGCTACTGAGGGACCGTCTTTCCCTCACTCAGCCTCAGGATTCCTGTACCTCCAACTATGATTGAGGACTTGAGTATCCATCTGGGTAACCTATAGTATGGGCATGGACAGCTAGTGCAAAGGGTTAACCAGGTGAGTGATGCAGAGATAGCAGCTGGTATTACCATTGGGGAGTTAGGCCCGAGGGTCTATGCGGTTGAGGGACAGGTATAGGTGATAGTGTCCCAGATGGCCCATGCTGTAGACAGATGGGAGCAGGTTGGTGCTTAAGTTGAGCAAGGTTAGAAGACTGCGGACCAGAGAGATGAGATGATTGCTGAGTTGACTCAGCAAGTGCAGGCTTTGCAGATAGATGTGCAGCAGAGAGACACGCAGATCCAGCAGCTGCAGACTACAGTCTCAAAGATGAGCAGCCGGGATAGTTCACTGATGTAGTGTATTTTAGGATTGGATAGACGGATTACAGCATTAGAGAGAAGACCACCAGGACCCCAGTAGTCCTATTAGTATTTTATTTTGATTTTTAGATTTGGTTATGACCATTGTATAGCCACTAAACTGCTAGTGTCAGTTAGTGAGGTCATGTTGCAGGGTGTATTTTGGTTTTTGTAAACACCGCATCCATTTGGATATGTTAGGATTTATGTATTAGAAACTTGGAATCATCATGATTGGGATGTATCGATCTTAGAACCGGAGATTTGTGACTTTTAGGGGATTTTGGTTGTACATCTACTACCCCCAGTATTGTTATTATTATGGTTATGAGATTATGATTATCATTTGATTCCGAGTCTGTATGATTGTGGATGTTGATGTATTGGGTAGTCTTGTTATCAGACTGACCTAATCTCGAGTGTGAAATGATTCTGGTTGGTGGATCTTTCACACACGTGTGATACTTGCTTGCATTATCCATGAGTGGGTATTATTTTTGACACTTACTGTGACTGTTGACCAAACTGTATTTAATGATGTATTATGAATTGATGATTCTAATACTATGAATTACAATAACAAATTTTTGTGTTGAACAAATGTAGTTGCGCGAATCATATTAACTATGTTGTATAGATTGTTCGTGTAAACAATGGAAAAATATGTTTTCAAATTTCATAAACTGACCCTTTAGTGTCAAATAAATTTTCTTTACAAAAAAAATATAATAAAATAAAATAATATATGTATAAATAAATTCCCTCTTAAATAATGAGAATAGGAGATGGTGCTATCTTCTTTTCTCTCTTTTGAAACAACTCTATTTTATTTTTATCTAATGATAATTTTTTTTATTTACGTATGTAGCGTATGAAAAATGAACGTTTTGACAAGGATGGACATGATGTCGTTTGGTCCTCAATTATGCATAACCTGATCAACTATGCATAATTTATGAAGAACCGAGCCATGTCGGGAAAATCGTCACCATTAAAACGCTTAATAATTGAGATAAATGTTTGGGTCAAGCTTCCGAAAGAAGAAAATATTTTTACCCTACTACGGATTCTTAAGCAAGTAACCCTATTCTTATCGACTGCGCGGAGAGAGTCCCATGCGAGTCATTATGACCGAGTCGTCCTGAAGAGGAAATACCTACGGTATTGTTCGGAATGAGTATGTCTAGAAAGGAGTGAAGTTTAGTTCGTGGCAATATAGACCGGTAATTGTTATGAAGACATGTCAAGACTAAGTGTAGTCGGTGTTCTAGTAAGCAATGGTAGATTTGAGCTACCAAGGGTGTAAACCTGATACCGACACTGAGAATGGATCTTCTTGGAATGAAAAGATTCCTAAGGTGGGTGGAAGCTGAGATGGTTAGTCCCGAGGTTAAAAATGAGAAATGGAGAACACTTCTCCTACCTTAGATGCGTGATGCCTTTGGTGTGTCAACTAATGGCCGTGAAGAAGACTTCTTTCCTCGAAATGGAATGTAGTGGTAGTATAGTTGTAAGTATACTTGATGTCGTCGAAGATTAGGATAAGGCACTAAGCGACACCTGGCTTAAGGTTAGTGATCCTTACTCCTTGACGTAACGACTTTGTGTGTGTATGAAAGAGCGAAAAGATTTGAGATTCTAGCCGAATGGTAACATCCGTTTCCATCCTGGAGGAACCAATCAAAGTAGCTAACTCCTTAAGTCGAACGGTATCAAAATTAGGAATGTGAGTGAATATTTTGATTTAATGGTTTGATTCATCGGGATGTGACGCGATGTATTAGGATCAAGCCGATTGTGCTTGTCGCCATGTAAAGACGTTAGAATCTTTGATTTTTGTCGATCGAGCAACGAGCCCATGATGCTCAAATGTTTTCTTGATTGTTTTTTATTTGTCTTTTGACAATATATGTTTTCTAGCAGGATTATCGCCGCCGAATTATGTGAATAATGTGCTTATTGTGTTGTGTGCTTGGTATGTGTTTAATTACACACACCTTTTACCTTTAAAAACAAGTTTAAATAACCAAAAACGGACTTAAAATGCCAAAAATATGCTTGTTTTGCTAACTGTGTTGTGCAGGAACGGATATCTAAGAAAAGGACGAAAAACGAAGCCAAAACGACAAAACCGGACACGGAATGGAAAAGCGTGGAAAAGACAAAGTCAAGACAAAGCCCAAGTGTCAAAAAGTCAACCAAAGTCAACCCCGACAAATCCAAAGTCAAAAAGTGAAGAAAAATAAGTTTAGGGACCAATTCTGCCAAGTCCCTAACTTATTTTATAAAGGAAAAGAGGAAAAATACTTGCAAGGGCTCATTCTGCCATTTTCCCAAAGTATTAACCACAAGGGCTCATGCTGCCAAATCTCCAAAGTTATACACCACAAGGACTTGTGGTGTAATAACCTTTATAACACTCAGGGGTGTTTTCTGTCAAAACCCCAAACTCGTATAAACACAAGGACGTGTGGTGCAAACACAGCTATAACCATGAGGGACTAATTGTGTCAAAAAGCTAAACTTCACCCCTAGATTTTGAAGTACTATACATCTTCCCAAAGTTTTTTCCCGCCAAATCACATAAACCCCCAAACCTGTCCCTTTCAACCTCGTTGACTCTCCACATCACTCCAAAACCTTCACAATCACAAACCCTACCCCCCACATGGCCTTTGCCAAGCTGGCAATCCAAAAACCCACCAATTCGATCAAAGGGTTTAGATGTGAGACCTTGGGCACCAAGATAAATGAAGGGCTAGGATGGCTTTGTGTTTATACTCTCACAACAAGCACACGGCTGTTTTTGTGTCTACAAACTAGCACAACAAGTGAAGGAAAGAAGACAAGAAGTAAAACCCTAGCTCGTTTTACTATTTAAAGTTGTTGTAAGCCATTGAGGCAAGGAGAGAGAGTTAGTTTTTTTTAGTGTGTAATTTTAGTTCAGTTAAATTTTTTAAACTTAATGTACTTGTATTCTCTTCTTAATGAAAATTTAGTTTGGTTTTACATTTGTGTTCTAAGTTACTTATGTCTCTTTAAAAACCTTATAAGCTCTTAATATAAGCTCTATATAATCTGTTTTCAACTTTGATACAAAAATTTAAGGAAAATTTAAAAGAATGTACTGTTTGATAAGCTGTGGATGAATGAGCAATGATGGATGGCTCATTGGTTTCTTAGTTAAGCTTTTATAAGCTTTGGGTAGGTTTTAGAGCTTATTTAGGTATTCAAAATCCTGTTTTGAGCAAGGATAAAGGTATGCTTTCTCTTTAAATTTTTGCTTAAAAATTACTGTAGCACTGCTTATTTTTAGCTTATTAATGGCTTATTGTGCTTATTTGTGTTTAGTGATGCTTAAATATGCTTTCTAGTTGCTCTTATTTCATTTACATGCAAATTGCTTAAAACTGCCTAGAATAGCTTATTTTTGTTGATTAGCTTATTAGATTTTCAAGTGCTTATTTGTTCTTGCTTTTCTCTTTTTATTACTTAACCTTGCATGTTTAGTAGTAGTCTTTAAAAATTTAGTGTTTAATTCAGTTTTTATAAAGGTTAAAATCGTTTTTAGAATATTAAGGGGTGTTTGGGTTAAGTACTAAAACGGGTCAAAATGGCAATGACATGGGTTGGTGTCATTTGGCTAACTTTAGCTTAAGTTATTAAGCTTGTTTGAGTCTGTTCTCAAAAGTTTTTAAGTCCAAAAGTTATTTTTCAAGTTTTCTAAATTGTTCTTTAAGACTGTGTTTTTAAAAAAAAAAAGAGATACAATGGCTTATTTGGATAAGCCATTGTAAACCTGAGTTTTAGTCTCATTAGGTGTCAATTGTGTGTGCAAGAACCAAGTAGTCAAAGCCTTAGGAATCTTTGTGTCTTGCTTAAGACTGTCAACACATTTTTCAAGTTTTTCAAAAGCCAAAATCACTTATTTCTTTTTGAAAAGATCAGCAGCTTTAAATTGGTTTTAGAAGCTTAAAATTTGAGCATAAGCTCACTTTAAGCTATGCTCAATCTGTTTTAAGCTAGTTTTTCATTTTGAGCTTATTTGACAGCTTATTTTTAGCTGTCAATATAAGCCCCCTTGTTTTTAGATTGTTTGCCCTGGTGCTAGACACCCAACTTTAAGCCACTTGTTCTAGCTTATTAGGGGGCCTCAGCCCTAGCTTTTGGCTTTTCTAAGAAGCCAATAAGCTCTTTGATAAGTCCCCTTTGTTTCAGACCTTAAGAAGCCCTTTTTGTTGCTTATTTTTAAGCCAAAGTTGTGTCCCTAGGCTTAAAATTTACTCTAGCAGTACTTACTCTTAAGTAAGTACTGCTGAGGGTATTAAGCCAATTTTTGGCTTATTGGGCTTATTCCATTTGCTTATTTGTGCTCCTAGTAGTTCATAAGGATGGTGTGATAAGTTGGTTTGTTCATTTTCTTACTGTCTTTGCTTATTTAGTGTTAACAGCCAAAGAAAAAAAGCCACATTTTCACCCTAGCAGTACTTACTCTTAAGTAAGTACTGCTGAGGGTAACAAGCCAATTTTTGGCTTATTGTGCTTCTTTCATTTGCTTAATTTTGTTCCTAGAAGTTCTTATTGTTTGAGTGTTAAGCTGTGTGTGCTCATTTTCCAACTTTGCTTGCTTATTTTGTGTTAGCAGTCAAAAAGATTTAGCCATTTAAGTTTTAAGCTTATTTAGTCTTTCTGTCTAGTTTAAGCCCTTTTCAGCTTATTTAGTTGTAGATTTTAACTCATTGGTGCTTATTTAGGTTAGGTTAGAACCCCTTTTCAGCTTATTTGATCATATGTTAGCTTATTAGTCCAAAAAGTCACCAAGAAAAAGTCATTTTTGCCTTTAAGTCACTTTAAGCTACTGTCTGTTTTAAAAAGCCTTTTTTCAGCTTATTTATAAGCTTTTTCAAAAAGTCGTAGTTATGAAAATTGATAAGCTCAAGGAGCTTATCAAGTTTGTTTGAAAAGTTTTTGAAAGAAAAAAAAGGGGGAGATAAGGGGAAACCCGGGTGAGCAAGACTCGAACCCGGGCCTCTACCCTCAATACACCCCCTTTTTATAACACTCCCTTACCGCTGTGCCCTTGGGTCTTTTCTGAAAGACTCTTGGGCACTTAGTTATTTAAGGGGGTTTTAACCCTTTAAGCTATAAGCTGTTTCCAGCTTATTTCGAGCTTATTTATAAGCCGAAGTTTGGGTTTCTTATTTTTCATAGGTAGTATTTAGGGTCTAGTATTTTAGGTAAATTTTTCAGAATTTTTAAAAATAGTTTAGTATTTTTTATAATTTAATTTCGTTATAAGTTTTAAAAATTCATAAAAAATACAAAAATTATCAAAAAAATATTTTTCTTTTTTAGAAAATTTTCTTTAGTCATATACTACGTAGGAAAAATATAAAAATTTTCGTAGGGTCATTTTTGTAACTTTTTGATTTTTAAAGAACGGGTCCCGGGTACGGATCTTGTCTTGACTCGTTTTTGGGTCAAACGACCTCCGTTTTCAGTCTAGTCCTTTTCATTCTTCGTTATTAGTCCCCTAGAGTAGTTTAGAAGTAAAAAATTCTTTGTAGGGTTAATTTTGAAGATTTTCGGTTTTTGACCCCTTGTTCGGGATTCGTGCTCCCGTTTTTCAGCTTAATTTCATAATTTTTAGGTTTTTCTTAATTGTTTTTGTTTGTTATTGTTTAACTTAGTTTTCCACACTCTCAAATCATTTCTCTCATTCAAACTCTAATCTTCCGACTGTATCGATTCTCCAGTCCAGCCTCGTTGGGGATAAACGACCCGGGAACATTCTATACTACTTCTCGGTTTTATTGATCATTGTTGTTTTTTAGATTATATATATTTTATTATTATATTATATATATAGTTTGAAAATCTAACAAACTAGTGCTTTTGAATGGCAGTAAGCGCTTGTGTCGCTTTTGTGTAGCCGTGATACGACTTAGGACGTTAGTGAATGGGTATGCTTACCCAAATGTAGATGAAGATTGACTTGAGAAGTACAGAAGCATGGTAAACCATTGTCGATTGTGGCAAGATAGCCCATGAGCGTGACTATGGTTGGCCAAAATCTAGCCGTGATTTGATCGAGGTCATTTCAAGGAAGCATGGCCATCTAGCAAGCTCGGTATAGTGAGCAATCTAAACGGTTGGGTATGAACCCACGCGATGAGCATAGCCGTTGCTAAGGCTTTCTGATAAGTGGGCGCGGATATTTTGCCAAAACTTATGAAATGTGTGCATGATTGTTGCCAGGCGTGATGATAAGCTAAGTAGAAATATAAAGTCATTTTAAAATGACAAATAGGCGAACATGTGCTTAATTGATTGTGTGATTTTATATGCTAGCACCATAATGCGTTTGATGGGGTCATGTGTACTCCGGAATATTTTTCGTAACCGGTAAGGCATTATTAAATGAGACCGGGAGGGCGACATGTATATTTTGGTTTTGATTATTGATGGATATTTGGTTTCAGATAACGACGTATGTTTTAGTTTTGTGTGAGGATGTGCATTTTGTTTTGTTAAATTGATCACCAAGCTAAAATTTGGATTGGTCTTTCGTTTAAAGTTTTTCGTTTGGAAACGATGCGATTTATGTTTTCCCGGAAACATTTCGTGGCGTATTTTTGTGTCTCGTGATAAGAGCGATTACGAATATATTTTTTTGATCTTGCCAGTATGATTTATCGTTTGCTTCGTTGACTTCCATCCGGAATAGTCAAGGCGAGTATTATAACGTGTGATCTTTGCATTCGAACACGCGAGACCTTCCAAATCGTGAGGAGGCCGTCTCAACGAAAGAGAAATTAAGACGAATAAGAAAAGGACGAGCACCGGAACGGCACTCACTTAAGGTGGGTGGAATGTAACAACCCGAGTTTCACGACGCTTATGACGATCGCGAATTTGACGTCATAATCATTATTTTATAAATTCTTGTGAGCGAACGTCGACATTTAAATTTTTATTGTCGTAAATAATTATTTTCGTCTTTTATTGAGAACGGAAATTTGAAAATTTTATTTCTGACGTTTCGCGAGTCATCGTTTGACCCCGTGTTCGTTGATTGTTTTGAGCATCGTAAAATTTACGACGCGTCTTGTTATTATTTTATTGGTCGTAAATTATTATTTTTGAACCATGTCATCCTTGTTCCTCGACTTTGGCCAAAGCTCGCGTTTAAGGTTCGCGTTTTATTTAAATGGGTACAAGTTACATTTAAATTAAAATGCTACATAGAGTTTTTACTAGTAATGAGAATGAAAAAAATATATATGTCATGCCTATTTAGCCACCCTAGCCGACACCTAGGGTACCCAACACACTCAACAAGTTTTGATTTCCTATACATGCAAGTAATGATGCATTGTTGCTTCCCATTTTGGATAAA
>BQNB010068618.1:0-33785 GCA_026074375.1 Tanacetum coccineum | reverse complement strand
GATTTGTGAAGACATGCTAAAAGACGTATATTTTGGAGCTAAAACAAAGAAATTTGAAGATTACTCATTTCTGACTAATACGTCGTATCCAGGAAAAGAGATACAGCGTATCAGCGCCAAGTCTTCACAAGAAAACACGTATTCACAATTCCTAATACGGTGTATCCACCTTCTGCCATACACCGTATCCATGAAGATAACTATTCAGAGATATGAAGATATTAATATTTTGGGAATGTATATTATAATGATCTTAAACTTTGCGCGCACTCCAAGGAATACACCCTAATACGCCGTATTGGCCTAGCCCAATACGGCGTATCCAACATTTTTCAGATGTTATAAATAGAAGACTCAAAAATGAGTTTTCGGTGGGCAAAATCATAGACGGTTTTCTAAAGAGAAGAAGAGCAATAAAGGTCAAGCATTGATCACGATTCCATAGAAGACGCCGTGTAATTTCCTTACTCTTGTAATCATTTAATTTTTGGTATCGTTTGGTAAAACGTTTAGTTTACCTTGGTTAATTGATCACGCTTGTATAATTACAATGGTTATGGGCTAATACCCTTGGGTATTAGCCATCTTAATGAAGATTTAATGTTTGGTTTGTTTTAAAATCAATTGTCTTAATTTAACATTGAAAGTTTAATTATGTTTATCACATGATACTTGTCTATGTGTTTGAATATGTGACCTATCATTCAACTGGGTCTAGTTACGCCTAACAAGCGAGCTAGATACTGGGATAGCTCTCCATATCATGTTTTATATTACTGGACCAATAGGATCACAAGTAACGTTCTGTCTTTGTCTTTAAATTAAGAGCTTAGTTGGACCGGCAAGTGACCCATAATGTTTCAACAAGTATGTTCTTGATTAATTGATAAAGATTTGAATAGTAAACTACCAGTATATAGAATACCATCAAACAGTAAGTAGGTAAACTCCTGATGGGCTAGGGTTTATCAAGATCACCATTGCTATAATCCCTTGATAGATTATAATTAAACTAAAGGATGCTTTATGCGGATGCGTTAATTGTGACAGGATTCAACATGTCTAGGTCTTAGGATGATGTCCCGCCTAAGTCTTAAGAATGATATGCCGCTTCGAGATAAGAAATCATTGCACTAAATAAACAAACCAGCATTTAATCAGATTTAATATGGCTAATATAGTTTTCTATTATTTGGCTTGTACCGCTCTTTTATCTTTTGATTATTTTCTTGCATGTTTATTGTGTTTAGAATTGATTATTGTCACCATAAAACATGTGTCAGTCTCTCAGGCTGAACCCCTCCCAATCTATCATTAGAAGCGTATATAGCATAGGTTTAACAAGTAATTAGAATTAACTTAACTAGAGTAATTAAAATATTGATAGATTATAAGGTTAACGATCTCGCTCTTAGTGTTCGACACCCTACTTACCACGAAACTTTACCCGGTCTAGTACACTGCCCGTTAAAGTGTTGATTTAGGATAAGTCAGCTAAATATAAATTTAAAACTTGGTAATCAATAAATTGACCCTACACGACAACACATCAACTTTTTGGCGCCGCTGCCGGTGAGTGAAAAAGTTTAACCTTTAATTTTATTAGTATTTCTAACCATTAGTTTAAAATAATCTAATTAGTGTAATTTAATTCTGTTTGTAATTAATTTAATTGTGTAATCTAATTGTGTGTTTAAAATCTCGCATTATTTTTTTTTCTAAGTATCCTATTTTGACAGATCAACAGATACATCGTATCCACCAGTTGGATACGACGTATCGACCTTTCCACTCAGAACAGCGTATTGATTTCTATAGTCTAAAAAACTTATATGTTCTTCCAAACAATACGACGTATTCTGTATAATCAATACGGCGTATTTACCTTCAGCAGACAATACTATGTATTCAAATTAGTTGAATACGGCGTATTGATCATCTGATACAGTAATAGAACTAAAATTGATTTTCGTGTTTAATTTTCTGTATTCTTTCCAAAGAGCCTATCCTACTGATTTATTATCCTTTGTTTTAGGTGATACATGACAAGGAATTCCACTAAGGAACTAATTACACCTTTTGAAAACCAGGAAAGTGTATTTTGCTCAAAAAGGAGGCTTTTCGAGACACCTGGTCTTGTGGAGTCGAGTTCACCAGAGCTTGATTTATTTTCTGATGTCAAAGAACATTTAGAAGAAGAAACTACATAAATTATGATAGAAACAATAGAGCAATACATGAGCAAGACCCGTGGAAACTATGGGTCAGGAGTTGTTAGGCCAAGATTAATGACAAAACTCATTTCAAATTAAAAGGGAAATATATCAAGGAACTTCGCGAAAATACTTTCAGCGGTTCTAAACATGAAGATGCAAATGAACACATCGAAAAAGTCCTTGAGATCATTGACTTATTTCATATTTTCGAGGTGACTCAAGATCAAGTAATGCTTTGAGTTTTTCCCATGTCCTTAACTGGAGCCGCTAGTCGATGGCTCAGGAACGAACCATCATGTTCGATTACAAACTGGGAAACCCTAAAAACGAAGTTTTTGAACAAATGTTGCCCACCTGCTCGTACTGCAAAGAAAATAGAGGAGATTGACAATTTTCAGCAAGAACCGAATGAAAGTCTCTTTCGAGCTTAGGAAAGATTTAAGGAACTTTTGATGAAATGTCCCTAGCATTATATAACTGATATGCAAGAAGTTATCTTGTTCTATAATAGGCTCAATGTTCCCATCAGACATATCCTTGACTCTAAAGGTGCCATTCCTACTAAAACTGCTGTAGATGCAAAGATAGCCATAATAGAAATGGCTAAATACTCTCAGAAATGGCATAACGGAACATCCTCAAAAGCCAGAAGTACTGAAACTTCTAACGGACTTGCTGCTATTCAAGCCCAGCTCAACAACCTTAGGAGAGAGATTAATAAAGTCAACAAGAACGTATACGCTACTCAGGTCGGATGCAAACTATGCAAAGGACCACACTACACAAAGGACTGCCCACTAAAGGAATAAGGGAATACTTTTGAGGAGGCTTATTACACAAAATGCTCATGAAGTCGCACCATTCACTCGTTTGAAAAGTTATGGTCAGAGACAATATGCAAACATCAAAACGAAAAAGGCTCACGACCTTTCTTGAGGATAATAATATCTTTGGTAGAAATTATGACACAAGCAAGGCTCAAGACAATCAGGGGCATGAAGAACGCATGGATGATCCCACTCTTGAACCATCAGTCTGCAAAATCAGGAGATTCGAAATGATGAAATACTCGTTCAATGATGACGAAGAGTACATTGCCATAAAAGAATCCAAGTACCTCAACCATTCTAAGGACAACCTTGACGCATATCGAGAACTTTTACGAATCATAAATGAGGGATGGATCGTGGCAACGCCGGATGAGGAATGATGAATAATGGAAAAAGTCGAACTTAACGACTAACTGAAACAAAAGTGCTTCCCGGGAGGCAACTCGGTCGTTTTTAAATTGTTTGATTGTTTTAAAATGTGAAACTCATAAAACTCGATAAAACCGAGTTTGAAACTAAGCTCCTAATATACGATTTTCGATAGAACCGAAAGGTCGTATATATCTATTACAAGATATTTCTTATCGAAATTACACAACTATCACTACTGAATCTGCTAAAAAACAAGAATAACACTTCCGAGAATGCTAAACTTCTTCCGAGAACACGAATACCACTTCCGAGAACTGCTAACGAAGTAAAACTACACTCGATAATCCCAAATACTCAAATTTACTGCCAAAATCGATCTCGAAAGCTCAAAATCTTCAACCGAATTCTCCGAACATCATTGTACGCTTCTCGGACACAAATCGAATTCTCGAACGTGAAAAAAACCTCACAAAACGAACACTCTAATTCTCTATTGGCGATTGATACCACTTGATAGGTCACATTAATCTTGAATCAATCATATCGAACATGTATGCATAGAGAGAATAGTAGAGAAGGGCAAGTATTTGAAATTCAAATGATATAAAAGGGAGGGAAAATGGAAGAGTTTGTTACAAGTGCATCACCCTCTAATGAAGATTAGAGGGGTATTTATAGTTGATGGAAGGAGGCTTCCCTTCCTTATTTTCCTAACTTGTCACATCTAGTCCCTAGACTTTGGTAATTATGCTATTTCATTCTTTTAGCATAATATACCTTATTACAAACTACTTTGACATTATCAAAAGAAACACTAATGACTTAAATAATACAAAATCACATAATCGACACTTTTAATGATCCTAACAATCTCCCCCTAAGGGTCGATTATTCAGGGCATTCTCTTCTTGATCTAAGTGGTCTTCCATTCACGAACATCTCCCATCTTCTCATCTGCCTTCGATGCTTTAATCTTTCATCAATCTCTTCTTCAAACAACTTCAAGTATTCTGTTTCATCTTTGGTGAGATCTTTTTGTACGTATCCATACTTGACATCATTATTATAACTCTTTAAACCTTCTAACACTCTATTTAACGTTGCATCACAAAACTTATGTATCTCTGAATGTCTCATCACCCGTTTCTCTTTCTTACTATTCTTGTAAATAATTCCATGCACAAGCTCATAGATGATAGAGAACATTTCATGATCTTTAATTCCTAGGAAAGTCATTGTTGGTGCAGTAAGATTAACCTTTTGTTGATAGCTTTCAATTCCAAGTTGGAAGTCATGCACTCTTTCCCATATCACTGTACTTCTAATAAATACCGATAAAGACCATAACAATCTTGTATCTGCATAATCCGGTACCTTGCCATTCATAACCAATAAGTATATGTCCTCAATATCGTTCTTGTTAAGATTCTTGTAATCAGGCTTGGTAATTGATACAATGCAATCATTAGCTCTTCTTGCAACAATCTCTGTGATAAACTTGTGGTCATGACCCAACTCCCAATATGTCTTGATGACTTGAACGATTTTTGAGTTTGAATAAACCTCTTCCTTTGGTTTTCCAAGGCTTTCCTTATATGTAAAGATCTTTACATGAGGATTCTTCCAATGTTTAACACTATATCGAGCATAAGGATTGAATTTCTTTACACTTACGCCATAACCACTTCAGTTACGCCATAAACACTTATGTTACGCCGTAAACCTTCCATTTGGTTACGCCGTAAAGTCCATTTTGCCTATATTTTGGAAAGTCTACATCAGCAAGGTTACGGCGTAAACCTATGAATCGGTTACGCCGTAAACCCCCAAAAACCTATAAATAGAGGACGAATTCAGCCTCATTTGGCATCCTTTCTTCCCCTCATCAAGGGGAACGACTAGAACACCACCCCAAGTCCTTTTCCAATAATCACCAGCCATCCTAGAAGAGAGAAGCCAGTCCCGATCATCAACAGCATACTAGTTTGGTTCGATTATTATGTTTTCATTACTCTTATTAATTGACGTTGATATTAATTGTATAAATTCAGTTTTCGGCTAAGCTTTTCTTATTAATTATCATTATGATTCATTTGTTTCTTGTTAATTCTTGGTATCTATTTGGTAATACTTTGACCATAAGAATGCTAAATGTGATGCTCAGTAACCATGACCAGTGGGACAAAGTCTCAGTTACTATGACCTGTAGTACTGGGATTTCACGAGATAAGTAAGAATTTGATGACCATTCAATCCTGACTTTCCCAATTAGTAGAATCATTGAATCATTAAGATAATTAAGAAGTAATTAGGACCGCATCTCCTTCTCTTCAATCATACTTAGTTCATTTCTTTAAAGTTTTCATTCTCTTACAAATCAATTATTCTAAACAGCTTTTAAACGTGACAACCAATTTAAACTCAGATTTGTAACCGCCCTTTAGCTCTTGGGATGACCTCGTATTTACCAAAACTACACTACTCACGATCGGGTTCTCTGCCCGTTAGTGCGTTTGTAAGGTGAAACGAGTTTTATAAATTAAAAACTTGGCTTATAATTATTTAAAAGAATTTACGCATCAAAAGTCTTAGGAATACACAAACGATTACCTTTAAACGAATAACCGTCAATTAAAAAAAACTCACCTCGATGTTGCTTGGTTTCGAGCTCCATCCAAATGTTACCAAAATCTTCATCACTTGCGTACAACTTCTTGATTGAATCGAAACCCAAAACCTCGTTACTAATGGACACCAATAAAGTAGTCTTTCTACTCAAATCAATTTGGTGTTGAATATTCCTCAATGGTGGAAAAGTGACCGGTGTATCATCCGCCACAGTCTTACCAAATTCAGCTAGTAAGGGTTTAACTACCGCCGATATTGCATTCTCTATGACATCTTCTATGCCTTTCACAACTAAGGCATAAGAAACTCCCGTCTTCTTCCTTTCAGCTTGAAACTCCTTTGGTGAAGCCACCAAAGTTACCAAAATCTTGCTTTCTAATTTCTTCTTAGGAGAGACGACACCTAAAGGTAACATAGCAATAGTTTTTCAGCTCCATTTAAACAGATACATATTTGATTTACCTTGGTGTGTAGAGTCCACATCATGTTTTCATGGTCTTCCTAACAATACATGACATGCCTCCATATCAACAACATTGCAAGTAACCAACTCATTGTAATACTTCCCAATAGCAAGAGGAACCTTACAAATCTCAGTCACCTTAATGTTGGCCCCTTCTGATCCACCCATCTGATAAGACTAGAAGTGGGTTCGTTAGGAAGCTTAAAGCTTTAAAACTAAAACCTTAGACACTAAATTTTCGGCACTCTCACTCCATCAATGATAATAGAACAAATATTTTCCTTAACGAAGCATTTAGTTTGAAAGGTTTTATTTATTTTGAAGAGTCAATAACCTTAGGCGAACACAAAGTTCGTTAAACAACATATGTAACTTGTTCCGCCTCTCTGTTTAAAGGCTCGGCATACTCTAACTCATCTTCTTCTTGAAACGCATCCGCCACTTTATTATTTCTAACCTCGGGAAATATCTTAGGTGAAGGCCAATCTCGAACAACATTAACCTTGGTTTCGTCAACATGATTCCCCCTCACTTGAAAAGAACTCACCCTTGAGTTCTCAATAGCAAGGGCTTCATCAACCTTGAACACCTCACCACGAACCTTATCTTCAATAGATTTGAATTTCACATCCACCCGAAAACCTTCATATTTTTTTAACACGTCTACCATACTCCCAACGATCAATCCATGACCCAAAACATCGGGTTATGTGCTCCTTATCAACGACCTCCAAGTTTTCAATTTTAATAAATATAGCTTCTTTGTTTGCCATTGAAAACTTAACTTGATTTTTGATAATCATCTTAAAATTAACCCATAATCTAAATCACGAACGTTTAAATTATGGACGCATTTGAAATCCATTTTTAGCTCACAATTAAAACCCTTCACATCTTCATCATCATTAAAACCAATAATTTCTTCACAAGTCTTCAAAGTATCAACTTTATTCGTTGTTTGAAACAATAAAGTTGAAATTTTGTCATCATGTTGTTTATAACTTTGAAGGTCTTGGATTTTCTCAATGTGATCCTCAACAACCTCGGCCTTCATAATCTTGTCTTCAACTTTAACCTTGGGCTTTGGTAATTATGGTGTTACTTTGGGCGGAACCATAGCAATTCTCCTTCCTTCCCATGAGAAAAGGTAAAGATTTCATTGAACATCATACTTAACATTAACCTCACATCGCCAAGGTCTTCCTAATAATATATGACACTCATCAATATCATCCACAATACAAAGTACTTCTACTTTATAAGACTTTCCTATGGTCACAGGAACCCTACAAACTTGGTAACCTTCAATTGAACAAATCTCCATTGGTAACTTTAGGAAATCTACCAACTTTCTTGAAACCAAATTATCTATGCTACAACCATCAATAATTAAAGAGCATACCGAATTGTTGATTAGAATTTTTGAATGAAAAATCTTGGTTATAGGTACTCAATCCTCCTTCTTTTCCTCCTCCCATTCTTTAATTCTTCCATTATTGAATGAGGATTGGTTGCTTGCACAATTGCCTCCAAAATCTCCTATGGTTGGATGAATTCTTCGACCTTTGTGTTTGCTACCCTCACAATTCTTGTGGATTAATGTCCCACCTACGATCACGGAACGTAGTTCTTGTAGCATGGTGTAACATCTATCAAGTTCATTCATGGATTTGGTAAAACCATGATCCATGTACTCTCCAGACCATACCCCACCAACAGTATGAGTTTTTGGATCTTCTAAATCAGTCACCATCCAGGATACTAACAATCTCTAATACCAACTGACGCAGAACGGAAACGTGCTATAAACCCTAACTAGGGTTCAAGTCGAATCACAAAGGGATAAAAGACTAAAAGTCATGAATTGTATTGATAACTGAATATTGAATCACTAAACAATAAACCCAAGCCCTATATTTATAGGAGAAGTAAACTTAGGGAAAAAGTCAACACGATTATTCTAGAATAATAAAAATATGGAAACCAAATAAAAGTCAATAAACAAAATATGGAAACCATATTTTGTTATTAATATTAAAATTCTCCATCTTTAAGGTTACTTATTTTTGGCAGTACCCTTACTCTTGCCATGCTCTAAGTGATCCATATATTCTTTTGCTAACTCTTGAATCATGTCCTCATCAAATTCTATGTCGATCCTTGTTATTTACCGGTCAATGTGATTGAACGTGAACGATTAGATACATATACATGATGACATGATGTTATAAGGTATACTCATAAGTTATATATGTGGCTAACAGTCTTAATTAACTCATAACTCTATCAATAGCATAAGTCAAAAGTGAAAATTTTAGTCAAACTTGAATCACACATATGATTTCTAGCTCAATTATTTAACATATATGATTATGTATGATCAAAGAAAAATATGAACTCTTGCACAACATGAAGCTGGATAAGCAGATTTGTTATATGTCACTTATGCATTGTATATCATATATGAAGGTTTCTGAGTGATGAGAGAATACTAGAAAGGAAGTTTATTAAATGAGGAACTTGTATACAAAAAAGAGAGGGAGAATGAGGAATTAAAAAATAAGAAACTTAATCTAAATGAGGAACTCCCTCTTATTTATGACTACGATGAGCTTTTCCAAGCCCTTTCATCTTGCAAGACCATGTCCAAACGGTTAACCGACACCCGAAATGATCTTTTGACTAGCCTCCGTCTCCATTAAACTCTATTGAAGGATCATAAAGCCTTACAAAAAACACATTTAGCTTATGCCGGAAGAGAGGTTGGGTTGTCGGAACAACTTGAGGCTATAGAGAAGCAGAAAGAAGACTTGGTTGACAAAAACAAGGAAAATAGTTGGAAGAAGATCTGGCCAAAAAGACCGCTTCCTTAATCGAGACTGAATCTGGGGCTGAGCAACTGAAAAGGGATTTGGTGTAACCTTTTCCCTTTTTGTGTTCTGAATATTTCATTTTTATTCCTTTGACTATTTGACGTTTGTCAGTTTATTCAGATTGTACCGTGTTGACGGTGGTGATTTTATAAGAATTGTGGTAATTTATGGTTTATTGTGAATAATAATCCTTTTTAGAGGTTATTATTATGTTAGTTAAGTTCTAGGTGGTTGACCCGTGAATTTTCAAAAAATGCCAAAACGAGTCCCGACACGTCCGTTAATGTCCAAATGAGTTTTTGGGGAATAAAGCGTGGAAATATGTCAAGTAAATACTCTAAGTTATTGGAAAAGTATTTTTAAGGTGAATAAAAATGCTAATTAACTTTGGAGAAAATTTTACGATCAAATTTTATGAGCTTTTAAGTGATCCCGACACAAAAACGTCACCCCGAGCCCCTAGGATACCCCATGGCCGGCTATAGAACAAGAGAGGGAAAAAGGAGGAAAATTCTATCTAGGATGTCCCAAGGTGGTACATTTATATTCTTATCACTAAATCATTTTCCACTCATTCATTTCATTTCATTTCAAAAATAACACACACACACTTGTGTGTGTCTTGTGCGTCCGACCAAAGCAAAACACAAACACCAAAAAAATCTTCCAACTTTGATCAAGAACGTGATATTCCGGGTTGATACGAGTATTTGGGTATTCATTTAAACAACGTTTGGGTTGTCCGGTTCGTGTCAAAATCTATATTTTGAAGACTTTTCTTGTAAGTTTCTAAATTTAAATTTCGTTTGTCCTTTTGGGTTTATATTGATGCATAGATGCTAGTTGTACAAGTTGATCGTCGTAAAAATTGATTTTTGGAAACGAAACGGATAAAAGGATGTGTTTGGGTTGCGTCGGATATAAAAAGAAATAAAAGGGTTTTGTAGTTTTGATGTTGTGGTCGTGATGGTTGAAAAACATATATTGCTAGATAACTTATTTTGTATAATAGCTTGTATAGCTTATTTTGTGGGCTTTTCGTGGCTTATTTTGAGCTTATATACTTGTGGCTTATTTAAGAAACACAAGGGATGTATTTTTGGTTATTTGCTTTATATTGCGCATATTCGCGGACTATTTTTATGGCTTACGGTGTTAACCAAATATGTATCGTAGCTTATTAAGCTTATTTTAAAGCTTATGGACTAGTTTTTTTGAGCTTTTGGACTCACGGCCCATTAAGCACAAATAAGCCGTGGCTTATTTGTTGGCTTATTGTGGTCCGGGTTATTTTCTACTTATTAGTATGAGCTTATGTATATAAATGGGCCTTGGTTTTGGGCTTGGATCGTATTTTGGACGTATAAATACCTTAATGGACCCTTATTGGGCCTTAAAGCCCAATAAGCGATATTTAGTCGTTTTAAGAGTTTTTGACGGACTTTTGAAAGTGAAATGTATTTACGAAGTGATATTGAACGTTATTTTGGGAAAACATTTTAGTAAACGTTAAAGATTGAGATTTTGGAATTTTGTCGGAAAAGTGTCGAAAGTTTGAAAAATGTTTGAAATAAAGGTTAAAAAAACCTTGGAAAACGTTATATAAACGTACGGGTCATGTCGAAATTTTGTAAAAAGTTTATACTTAGAAATTTTACTTAAGAACATGATTTTTGATTTTAAATAATAAAATATTATTTTATTAATTTAATAAATTCACTAAAAAACAAAAAATATAATTTTTCTCGAAACTTCTCTAATATGTTTATTATGAGTAAACGTTTCATTTTCAACCATAATATGATTATTTTAACGGTAACTGAGGTTACCGAATGGACTTATCGGGATATATATATTTATAATTATTTATTATAAATGTTTACTTATGTTACTTATCTATCTTCTTAAAATAGTATAAGTATGTATCATTGAGATATCGGATTGATAAAATATTTTGGGATGAGACGTCAACCATCACACCACTAAATTGTTACGGGTAATTGTACAACGCGTCTAACCTTTATGCATCAAACGTGAAGACTGTTTTGGAAATGAATGATTAAAATGGGACATTAACTGGACTAGGTCGTGTGCGGACGTCGTTGCATTTGCTTGTGTGATTGAGATTTGGTTGCTTAAGACTTGCTTGAGGTGAGTTCTCGTATCCTATTTTTCTACTGTTTTTCTGTTGGGGGAAAATGATACTCAAATGTGTTTTGAACTGTTTTCTTTTGAACCGTGCGAAACGTGGTTTTGTTTTTGGGACAATTATGTGCTTATGATTGGTATGTGAATATATGTGATGTAATTTTACTTGCATGTACTGTGTTTGGCATGTCAAGGGTTGTGATTTTACTTGCGTGTACTGTGTTTGGCACGGCAAAGGTGATTGGCAAGGAATTGCCATGTCTAGTGTGGTCCTACCCTAATATAGTGCTCTAGCTGGTAGGCGCTTTAGGTGCGTAAGTGACATATCAGAGTTGCGACTCCAAGAGCATTGGTATATGTTTTTTTCATGACTAGCGGGGATGCTAGGGCATGGTGATCGACTAGCGGGAATGTTAGGTCGTGTTACATAATTAGCGAGGATGCTAAGTCATGGGTGATTTGCATATATTCACTATCATATTGCACTATTGTCCACTGTTTTGAGATATTGGCACAGCTTTTGGTTTAAGGTCAAACCTACGAGCTCACCAACATTATTGTTGACATTTTCGAGTATCATTTTTAGGTGAAGTGAAAGATGAATAGGTTGGTGATATGTGATAGCAGGCTTAGAAGTATCCCGTGTGGATTTTTCATGTGAAGCTTTGCTTGTTTATTTGTTTGGTTCTTAGTATTTAGAAGTTTTGGTTTAAGTTTGGATTTGTACCCTGTGTGGGCATTTGGATTTGTAAGAGATAATGGATTTGGTTATGATTTGGGACATCACTCAAGGTTTGTTCGAGGTTGATGGTCTTCGTAACACTTGAAGTTTATGCATTGTAGTTTTTCTCTATTTTGTATCTTGTGTTATGATTGATCATTATGTTGCACTCCTGAGTTTCCGCCATTGTCGGGGTGTGATAGATTGGTAATCAAAGCCAAGGTCATAGAGAACTAGGTGGGTTGGCCTAGACTATAACCTAAGATCCTTCATTTAGTTGCGTATAGGATCTATGTGGGTGGTGTTCCACTTTTGCTTGCTTTCGCGTGTTCGTGGTTTGGTGCTTTAGTTATGTCAGTCATTGAAATGTGTGAGCTTAATACTGAGTACGACTGGGAAAGGATGCGGATATAAATACGGTGGCCAACGTAGTTATAAAAGTATCACAACTTACTCGTACTTGGTAATACCGTTCACACAAATTGATGTTGACACCATAAGGGGGTATTATGTGTATAATTATATATATAGTAAGATATTCTATATACATGTTAGTCTTCCTACCTACCTAACGTTTCCCATGTTCTCCCACGTATAAATAATGCCACCAAGGATGAGGACCCGAAGTGCTGACCGGCATGTTGCCGAATCACGAGGAGGGGGAATGGGTGAACCGGTTGGTAGAGGTGGGAGGGGTAGAGGACCTAGGGGAGGTAATGATGAGCGTATTGACAAATTGAATGGTCAAGGGAATGACCAGGGGATGGGAGCTAATAGGGGCGTAGAGGGAGTCAATAGAGGTGTGGGAGGAGCACCCGACTTCTCGACGATCATTGCCCAACAATTGCAGAACCTCTTACCCGCCATTTTTATACTAGCCATGCTAGTAAACCAAGGAAATAAGGAGAAGTCAAAATGTAAATGTGTTAACTGAGAAACATTCAGGAGAACGTTAGGAATGTTTGTTGAATAGCAACCGGTAGGTTGTTTTATCTAATAAGGATTTCTTAGCATGTAACCCTAAGGGAGTTCTGTTGTTCTTACTGCTGGATATGTAGGAAACTAAAATAGGAGGGTTTAGATAAAAGTTATTGCTGGTTATTTTATCCTTAATTAAAACTTTGCTTATCAACGGTTTGATTCGAGTTTCCTGCAATCAATCAATAATATGAAACACAACTAAACTATCTAATGTAATGAACAAAATAACATTAACACTAAAAAGAGATGAAGGAAAGAAACGATCAAACCTAAGATACCAAATTTATAGTGGTACTTCTACAAGCACCTCTTCGCCCTACTCACTCCTCGAGTACTCCACACGAGATTTACACAATGTCAAACAAGCTCCCTTTAAGGCGAAGAAACCGTTTAACACGTACTTACTATCTTTTCCTGACACTAAGCTATAAGTCGAGATCCCCTAATCTAGATAGAAACCAATCTAAAAACATCACTAAGTCTTTATACACTCATAAAATATATACTCTTGGATTGACACACAATCCAATTCACACAACTATACAATATACACTATTGGATCTACACACAATCCAATTATACACATCACCACAAAAGAAAATATAAAAAATGATTATGATTTTTGAAGAGGAGGACAGAGATTACTATAGATAACAACCCGATCTAGATGATAGCGATAGTTCTTCTCTTGCAGTTGATTAGAAGAAGGGAGGAAGAGGAAATTAATCACTTGAAACAAGATCAATATATGTTAGTGATTAAGATATGTGTTTGAGAAAGAAAGAAAGAAGAGAGAAAAGTAGATTTGAAAAAATTCGTAGCAAGAGGTTGTGTTTTTCAGATAGGGTGGCCCAGTATTTATAGGAGACAAAAAGAGCCGTTACTCTGCTAGCGGTCCCGGCAGTCCTAAATATATTAAGGGGCCGCCAGGCCTATAAGGGGGCCGCCGCGTAAGTACGCCTCCTCATTTTAGTATCTTTAGTGAGGGAAGGTGTTATCTGTTTTGAACCTCTATTTTTGTGGGAGGAAAATCTATTTTCAAATTTCATGTTTAATAAAACATTCCGTATTATGAACTAACAATAGTTGTGTATATATATTTGTAAATACACTTATTGTAGAAATGTCAGGATTTAAGAAAAATAATTTCTTGATGACTAATCATGTTTAAATGATTGTTTATCCATACCTTCAGTGATTAATCTTAGAAAATAAGAATTTTTACGATTAGTAAATTATACACATTAATTTTATTGTAAACGTTTATTTACATTTTAGTTATTATCAAACAAAACAATCAAGAGGTCGAAAAATAAAAATAGCGTTTTTAACATTATATATATTAACAATCTCCCCCTTTGATTGAAGAACAAAATATACACACATTTAGTATAAAAATTAGAAGTTTTATAAATTACTAAATGAGTTTAATTCTATTTCCACACCCTTTATTTGTCGAATCCAAAAAGGTTGATCGAATTGTAGTAGAGAGAAAGAAATTGACGATTGAAGACTCCCCCTTGATGTAAGCTCCCCCTTGTTCGGGGCATCAAGGGATCGATCTTACGATAATTTGTTTGCTACAAAACAAAGTTAGAAGTGCAAGTGCAAACCAACATAGCACGACAAATATCTCAAGAGTAAATCCCCATTTTAGAAACTCATAAATATAGTTGGGTGCATTTCAAATTTCAGAAAGTTCGACATAGCCATATAGGACAATATGTGATGATACAACATAAGATAATCATAACATGACAAAAACATATAAAGCATAGTTTGAACAATGAATCTAAAAATCATTAATCCTAGTAAAACGCAAATTACATAGACATTACTTTTTACACAAAAAGCTTTTAGGTTATCCATTATTAGCTATTTCGAAAAGGTCCAATGGTTGAGGTGGAAAAAGGGCTTTGTGAAGGGCGTTGGTTATGAGATTAACTCCTGAGACAAACAGAAAGTTTCATCCTCATCTCAAAGGTTTCAAATGGAGTTATAGCTGAGGAAGCAAAAAATACAAGAGAGTTGATCCATGTGAAATCAAAAAGTTGTAGTAGAAGTGGAATGTCCCATGATATGAGGTTAGTGGTGGTGGGTGACGGTGAAATTTACTTGAAGATTTTCAAGAGGTGTGATTATTTGGTTGAATAGTGGGGATAGATGGATATCTAAATGAATGAATACTATTGAATATGTTGAGGATAAGTTTGCATAGGAGGAACCTCCATTAATTTATAAGAAGAAAAGGATTTGAGATTAGGGAGGTTGGTACATATGATAGGATAGTTGGTGACACATGTAAGCTTTGATGAAAGGAAGATGATGTGTTTTCATGACTGAGGAGGTTTAATCTTTGGGTGATGTGTTGTGGGATGTGTCTATTGGAAGTGATGTTAGAGAAGAAGGATGTTGTGGTAGCTGGTTGAGAGGTTTACATTTGTACACTCGTTAGGTCAACAAATAGTTGCTTTGTTGGAATGATAGTTTGTATGATTTATTCTTGAACCCATGAAAGAAAGGCTATGCGAAACCCCATGGAAGTTTGAGGTGAAAGAGAATGTGAGTGGTGAAGAGATAGAGAAGAGTTTATGATTTAAGGTGAAAGAGATGGATTAAAGAAGTAAGGCACGAGGTTTGAAGTTTTAGATTCCAAAAAGTGTTTTTCAAAATGCAGAAATTATAGCTAGGCCTAGATGGGATAGTGGTCAAATGCACAGAAATTCAGGGGGTTACAGTAGAAGAATTTGTGACCTCTGTTGGCGGTCCCTCAAATACCCGGCGGTCCCATATATATTAGGGGACCGCCCAGTAATTTAGGGGGCTGTTTTCTGGAGACAGGAAACTTTTTCCAGAATTTCCTGATATGCTGTATTTAAAAATTTCTAAATTTCCCTTTTTTCAGTCAATCCTATTTCATCATGAATCATCTAATACTTATTATCTAACTTCACTATATCAACTATCTTGAGTTCTATGAGGGAATCATATGTAGGCAAATTTTATCAAAAGATAAGCATGCATAGTATCATATATAGCAAAGAGTCTATCAAGGTGCATGTAAGCATTGGTTTAGGATGATAAAATCGAAAGATCATCCATGGCAAGCTAAGTTGCCCATACTAAGTGTTAAGGTACTAATAAGTAGCATAAGTTTAAATACCTAAGCATAATAGATTAGTAAATAATATAGATAATAATGTCATAAAGCAATTTCCCTCATTGCTCACTTCTTCTTCAAATTCTTCCACAAGTTCCGGAAGCCTTTTCTGATTGATCTTAGTCCACCACGTTACTCATCTCGTAATTGTACTGACAGTTAATGATTTCGGTTTGACGGGTGTAAAATGGTTCTAAATAAGAGTCAATGTTAGGTGGGTTTTGAAAAACTTAAGGAACTTGATTGGTTAAGGAATTGACATAACGAATGGGGGAGGGAGTGCTTTCACTTGAGGTCCCTTCGTCATTTCTATCGTCATCATCATCGTTGAGATGAGATGAGGATGGTTGATCGAAGGTGGAGGAGGAAGTGGAAGGACGACCTTTTCTCGTGCCATGATCCCTTCGAACTTTTCGCTCTAGTTGAGCGGTAAGAGGATTCATGACACGATCGTACAAGACATAGGACTCGTTGTACAACTCAGGATATTCATTCATGATGAATTTAAACAAACGGGTTAATAGCATACCATAGGGTAGAATTAACCTAGCTTCCTTAGTGACCCGCTCTATTCGTTTCACCATGTAATAGGCAAGATTGAATTTTTCGAAGTGTACAATACAATAAAGCATGAAACAAAGACATGCGGGAACATGATCCCGATTAGCCCCAGACAAAAGACGTTTTCCCGGATGATTTCCTCTAAAGGTTTCAAAGTTGACACGATTTCAGGAGTGAGAATTTGATATTCAAGAACATCAATCTCTTCCTCATGACAGATGCGACGGACTTGACCTTCTCGATCAATTCGAATAGACGAAATGATGTCCTCAATGGAAGGAGGGTTGGTTTGATATGGACCATCCGAAGGGATACCATATGCCAACTCATCAAGTCTCCATCTATTGGAAAAGACACATGCGCCTTTACAAGGAATGTCAAGAATTTGAGCAAAATTTTTAAAAGAGTAGGAGAAGAGTTGATTTTGAATCACAAATTTGACAAACATTTGACCTTCGTCAGAATAATTGATTTGATATTGACTATAGAACTCGAGTATGAAGCGAGGACAGATTTGTTCATTGATTTCAAGGAGACATTCGAACTCAAAAAAATGAAACAAAGACCGAACATAGTTTAAGTCCGTAAAATTGTCAAAAACCACCCGACCCTCATGGATATAGCTTTCTTCAAGGTTCATTAGTTTTTCTCTTATTGGAGTGCGGAATTCATGTGAGATTTTAGGGATATAATGTTTTATATTTTTGTAGTCTTCAGATGATTTTCGAGGCATTGTCACCTAGAATGAGAGAACCAAGATCACATTTTAATTGCATTTTACTTGTATTAATATTTTAGGTTCGGGTCTAGTGTGTGTCTATATACAACAAATGTGGAGTAACGATTAACTCAAAATAACCATAAAATCCTAAGAGTTAACCCAAACACTCTTTAATTTGATTTTGCTTATTCAAACAAGTCAAAAAATACATATGAATTATGTATCTCGAAATTTGTTCATGAGATCATTATGAATGTGTTTGAAAACGTTTTTAGGTTGTATTGACAATGCATAACAATAATTTTATCATGTTCCTAACGTGAGTGATTTGAAAATAAAATTGGGGTTTTAGTTCAAAATCAATTTTTCTACAAGCTCATTAATATGTGCAAATCCTATGTCTACAGGAAGCATATTAGTTGTACATTGTATTCTAGTAGTTCTAATTGTACAAAACTGAAAGAAAAATAGAAAATCCCCAATTTCAATTTTTGGTGTTCATCATGAACCCTAGACTCAAATTGAAAGAAAATAGATGAAATGACTTATAATTGATGATCTTTGTGATGTTAGGATTGATTATTAGTGTTGATATGATCTTCCATTGAAGTTTTAATGGTTGAATTTGAGTTTTGGTGGGTTTTGGGTCGTGTTCGTCGAGTGCAGCAGATAAGGGGGTGTTTGTTTTTGTGTTTTGAAAAATTTTGTTTTGTTAGTGCAAATATTACGATATTTAATCTATATGATCTTTTTATGTTTTGGTGATGACAAACATATGACAAACATGTGACTTGTAATACGCAACGTAAAGTGCGCAAGTTACTCGTAATCACAAATCATCAATGAATACATGCATCAACATCTCTCGACGTCTCAAGTATGCATCAAGACGGACATTGGTCTACACCCAACGTAAATCACATAAGGTATGTACAAACAAGCAATAAACTTGTAGGATGATCAAAGAAATAAGTTTTTGTCTTAAACTTTACATTTTTATAAATGTAACAAAATAATTTTTTCAAAACTTAATTAGACAAATTATTTTTGAATTTTAAAGAAATGTTTTATGTGGTAATTAATTCAAAATTCAAAATCTGATTCTTTTCTCCCCAAAACATGTCAACCTTTTACCAGACAAGTTTGTCACCACTAAAAGACAAAAACAGGAGCGTCTGTCGGGGCGGTCCCTTAAATAGGCCGGCGGCCCCCTAATATATCTGGGACCGCCGTTTCCTGACAGGCTGTTTTTTAGCTCCTATAAATAGTAGGTCACCTCCAACTATTTTCACAACCCTTTTGCACGGATTTCTTTCAGTTCTTTCTCTCTTTAGATCTCACTAAATCTCTCTAAACATTTGATCATTTAACTTGTTTAATCTTGTTTAAATGTGATCTTGTTTAAATGTGATCAAATCTTCTATCCTTTCCTCCTTTCCTTAAGTGCAAGAGAAGAACTTCGGTCATCTTCAAGACCCAAAGTTATGTAGACTAGTTAGTCCATTTGTAACATTTGTTACATATAGATTGAGTAAATGTCTTCCATCTGTGTATTGTGTAGATCCAATGATGTATACTATTTAGATGGGTTGATTGTGGGTTGGTTAGTATTTTAGGCCTTAAAATACATTGGTGAAGTGGTTAGATTGGTTCTAAGCTAGATTAGACTCGACCATTTGGCTTAGTGTCTGGGAAAATAATGTTAAGGCGACGCGGTTTTTGTGGTTTAGGCCATTAAACAACAAGGTTTGTTATGTTAGGCCATAAAACATAACGGGTTTGGTTGTATCCAAAGAAGGACTCGACATCTAGCTTAGTGTTGGAAAATAATGTAAGAATTAGTATAAGGTTTTCTTTGCTGAAAGGAGCTTGTTGATTAGTGAAGTAACTCTCGAGTTGGATACTCGAGGAGTGGAGTAGGGCGAAGAGGAGCTTCATGACCGAACCACTATAAATCACCATGTCGGTTTGCATTTTCTTTTACCTTTCGCTTTACTTATTTCTTTACATTTAACTCTTTACTTTTATACTTGCATTGTGCTCATGATTGTGTGAATGGTTGTGTAGATCTTGTTAGTTAAGGTTGTGTAGCTCTTTTTGAATGTAGTTATATTTTTAGAATATGCATTAGCTATTGTAAAACTATTATCTCCACTTCTCATATTGCGTCAAACTTGATCGGGTAATTAATACAAAAGATCTAGTCCGAAAACCTCTTCTGGTGGCGGTCCCATAATAATCAAGCGGCCCCATGATACAATTGGCGGGCCCCATAGTATATATATGGGACCGTCGGTAGAAGAGTGATGTAATCTTTGATCTTAAAGTTTTTAAATGGAAACATATTCACTCCCCCCCTTACGGTTTCTACAATGGGTATCAGAGTCACGTCGCTCTAGTTTTCAAAACAAATGTTTTTAAAATAGAGTACGATCCATGTATCAAGTTACCCATGAAGGAGGATTAAATATAAAATGTGTTTTGTTGTTTGATTCATACTAGTTTTGTTATTAAATGTATTTTGTATACTAGTTGAGGAAAGTTTTCTTAAAAAGAACTTAGAAGTGCAACTGAGTTTGTCTAAGTTCGTAGAGTAGAAATGATGTCTAAAACACAAAATTTATGTGTTGGAATAATTTTTTAAAGTCCTATGTTCTACAGATAAGTTGTTGGATCGTTTACTGAATAGATCTTAACCTTTAGCTTGTAAAGGGTTTGTTCCTTTAGATAATTCTAAAGCAATAATAATGAAACGCTGATTTGAGTACTATTGATTATGTAGAAACTAATCAATATTGCAAAGAAGAACAGTATTAAGAATCACAAAAGAACTTTATATTATAACCTGAATCTGCCTAGGTTACAGATTACAAAACTATGATTGCTAATCGATCTCTATTGATCTGTGTAGAACTATATCTACTAACTATGCCTAGGGTTCCTTTTATACACCAAGGAAACCCTAATGGGATTTACAAAACACGTATAAAGATCATGCATATCCTTTCCTAAGATATCTCATGCACATCTTATAAACAGTACTAACGATTTTATACTAATGGTACTAACTATCTGATCAGTACTAACATTTTGTACTATCAGTACAAATTACAACTAGCGGGACTAATATTTAAAACTAATGGTACTAACTCCAGGAATGCATAATTCCCACAATTCTCCCCTAAACATGATTGTGAACTTGTTTAACTTCATGTTTCTTTTAGTGTAAACATCTTGTAGTCAGGATGATGTATCCAAACACTCTATCCAATCTTGATCTGATCTTTGATAATTTTGACATCTTTAGCTATCCATCTTTATCAGCAACATGTCTTCTCAGCAACACAGCAACATCCAACTAAGTTGGCTTTGTAGTTTTTGGCAAACTACCAGCCATTAACGGATTTGATATTCCTTTACCAGTAGCCGTTTGCTCTGGGATAGCCAATTTCTATTGTAAACAATAAGGTGAATAGATAACCTTATAGTTTTGAGTAACTATCATGATTTGATTTTGTCTTTTACCAAAATCAATTTGCTTTTGGACTAGTCAATGCTTCATTGCCATAAGCCCCCCATCGGTTGCAATAATAACCATATAGTTTTTATGCAAACTATCAGCTATCAACAGATTGATTAGTCCTTGACCAGGACTCTGGATAGCCAACTCTTTACTATGAAGCAAGGTGAGTTAAGAACCATACAATTTTTAGTAAATTGTCAACCATAAACGGATTTGAGAAGTCTTTACCACAAGCGTTTGCTATGGTCTAGTCAGTTATTTGTTTTGTTTAAACATAGTGATTGATGACCATTTGTTGTGTGGTTTTGAAACCAACACTCAAAGATCCTTCTCACTTCCATCTTGGCCTCCAAGCTTATCAATCTGTTGCATAATAAACCTTAACAAATCAAATACAATATCATCATCAGATACAACTGTCAATCTTAGATCCATCATCCTCTTAAGTGTGTGTTTAGTAAGAGGATATCTTCTCTCTACCAGCATGTTGATCTTAGTACCATCTTTTAGTCTCAAAACATGAACTCTACAGTTTTCATAGAATATCCAGCTCTGAAGCTTCCACTCTTCTTGATTCTTCCAGAGTTTATCATCTTCCTTTGACTCAAACATAGTTCTCAAATCACCCTAAAGAAGTAGATCAATTCCTTCTGGAGGTGTTGTTTCAAATCTTTTCATTACTAGACTATGTATCTCAATCATATCCATCCTATCAAAAAGTTTAATCATCTCAAAAAAGGTCTTGATCCACCTTGAACTTCCATCAGCTCTAAAAACTCTGTAGTAAATCAACTCTCTTCCAAAATGACCATAATCATAAAATTTTGATTCCTAGTTGATGATAGGATACCTAGTGCCTAGAATTTCATAATCAATCTTTTCTTCTTCTTCAGGAACTATCTTTAGAAAGATTCTTAGTTGATTCTCCTCTTCATGATCAGAATCAGTCTTTTGCCTTTTTGACCTCTTTGGAGCTTTCATCTTAAGTCTCCTTCCTGATCTTTTCCTGATATTCTCCTTAGGTCCTTCAACCTTACTGCTTTCAAGTTCTTTAGCAACTTCTTCTTTATCCATACCAGCTGCTTTCTTGTTCATCTTTTCAATCAACTTATCATCCTCAGCAGAACCAATTGGAATAAATCTTTCATTTTCCCTTTTTACCTTTCATACATCACTTGTATTTCTTCAAACTTCTTTTTGTTCAGTGAAGCAGTGTTGTATCACCTACATGCTTTCAAGTATGTCATCATTTGGTTTCTTAACTGATTTCTTGTAGGAAGCTTGTTTCTGATAGCCTCAAATCTTTGTTGAGCAAGAAATCTTCTTTATGCAGCAATGGTATCATGAAGAAGCTTGGCTCTTTGCTTAATGCTAAACTTTTCTTTTATATTCTTCTTTCTCGATGCTTATAGCAAGGAATATTGTCTGCATTAGTCTTGCTTGAATATAATCATACTTATTGGTGAATGCAGCCATAGTAGGCTTCTTCTCAGCTACCTTTTTTTTCTCTTCTGCTTCCTATTCCTCTTGAACTTTTCTGGCTATCTCTTCATCATTAGCAAGCATTTTAAACTTCTTTTCAACTTTAGTGATATCTTCAGATTCAGTATCAGATTCATCTTCTTCTTCAATATTCTTTTTGCCTTTAGCTTTTGGATCAATCTTAGGAAGAGGCTTTAATGTTAAGATTGACCTTTCAATTTTAGTTCTTGGTCTATCAGTATCTTCAGTATCTTTGATCTCAACTCCTTTTTCTTTTTCCTTCTGTTTCACCTTGTTTTGACTCATTGTGATGAGAACTTGTGCAATAGTCTCATCATCACCATAAACTGTTGGAGTAGGTGTTTAAGTCATTGTTGAGTAGCTACTGTCCATCTGAATTTCCATCTTTTGGCTCTGCAGTACCTTCATCATCCTTGTCGGTACTAACTTTTAGCTTGTTAGTACTAACTTTTGGCTTGTCAGTACTAACTTTTAGTTGAGCAATACTAACTGGATCTTCAGTACTAACTCCTTTTTCTGCACTTTCCTTCTCTTCAAGCACTATAGTATCTCCAGACAAGCTAAGCTCCATAGTTTTAGAGCTTGTCCTCCCCTCATCTTAAGCATCCTCAGTCTTCATGTAGTCTATTGCATCATCCACAATATCATCAACCGAAACATATACAATATTAGATTAACTATCGAGCCCGATTCCCGATACTTTCCTATTACAACATTAACTAATTAAAGAACGAAGCTCCATCGTAGAGTGACCGAACTTCCTTGTTCGACTCAATAAATTGAGGCTAACACCCTGTGGTGTGAGATGCTTGGCTTGCACTTCTTTTCCAACTTCTTAATTCTAGATTTCAATGCATTGATCTCTGCAGCTTGTGAATCCTTAATAGACTTCAAGGCAAGAACCCTGTTGGACAAGTTAGTACATAAAACAGATAATTCCTATAGGTTCAGGGCACCCTCAGCTCTGTCAAATGTGTGACCACCTGAAAGAGGACTATCATGAGGTGTCTGAACCTGATCCCCTTCATTCCCATTAGTTCCCTCTAAAGAGTCTCTAGAGTCTTGGGTAGTGGCATGGCTAGGTGATGAGGCAGTCACAGGGGGTTGGTCTCCTGTACTAGGGTGAGTAGGAGAGGGTGTTGGTTGGGGTTCAGTGGGTTGGTCTGAACCTTCACCCTCAGGTGCTTGGTGTGGCACCAACATACAATCAAAAAGAGGAGTAACTTTTCTTGAAAACTTTACACCTTTCCTGGACATGTTTGAGAAAACCTTTTGAGTGTGAGCTGGTGTAACATAAACATCATTAAAAGGTTCACCAAGCTCAATTTGATTATTCAAGAACACCATTAAAAATCTTGGATACATAAGAAATTTCTTTTTAGAAGTATCCAAGTTCCTCAACATACCATCAAAAACAAGTTTAGAAAAGTTAAACTTTTGATTTGTTGCCAAACATATAACAGCTGAAGCAATATTTGTGGAAAACTCATTCCAGCTGGTAGATTTTGAGCTTAAACAATGTAAAATGGTATGTATCAGAAACTTCCATTAAGGAGAAAAGAGAGCTTTTTGAAAAGTTAGTTTATTAAAATCACCCTCATAGCCCATCAATGCAAGGTTTTGAAAAATAGCTTCATTTGTTAGGCAAGCAGTACCATCAGCATCATTAAAAAGAAGAGAACTTCTTATTGATGCCTCTGTTACTACTACTGCCTTGCTATCAACAGTAGCATTAATCTGCTTCACATCATTGACTGTTTAGGAACTGGCAGTGTTCCAAAACTGTTCAATGTAGGAAGTATAGATAGGTGGACTTACAGTGAGAGCATGATGAATCGAACTGTAAGCAAGAAAGTCCACTATCTCATGAAAATTAGAGTTTCCCTCTGTCTTCTCTAAGCACGCGACCATGTTATGTTGATCAATAAACTCCAAATTCGCCATAGAAACTTGTAATAGATGGATTAAGATGTGGGATATGATCAATTGGGAGAGTATGAGTGATTGCTAAAACGGAATTGAGATTTTATAAAGATTTACTTTATGACCGACTGAATAAACTTGAATCCTTATCTAAGAAAAAGAGTGTTATAGAAGGAAGGATAAAGAATTTTCAATCTATATATCCCTATAAGCAACTTGTTGGCGGAAATATCTCAACGGTTAGAATTAATTAATGATAATCTGGTATACTCACCAACAGTAGTAACGGTAACAAGCAGCACAAACTTTTGCCTGGCAGCACCAAATTTGCCTGGCAGCATCAAATTTGCCTAACAGCACCTAATTTGCCTGGCAGGATCAAATTTGCCTGGCAGCACCAAATTTGTTAGCTACCATTTATAGCCTCCAATACCAATCCAATCAGCATCGTTTTACCTAATCTAATATGAATATCATTTCTATCATTAAGTACTTTTGACCAACACATACTAAGTCGGGCAGTACTAAGTGTTGGCCTGGCAGTATTAACCAAACTGGCAGCACTAACTAACTTAGCACCATATGTAGCCCTCAATCTTCATTCCAATGAATAGAATGAATCCCAAATCATCATCTCATCTAAAATCTATCTACTAACTAAAATATTTCGCAAACTGTACAACAAAGTAATATGCTGACTTGCCTCCCCTGAACTAATGCAACTATAGATTGATCATTCCAATGTTAACCACCAAAAAATTAAATCTTGTGACATCAAATCCTTTGGTGAGAAGGTCTGCAACATTAGCATCAGTGTGAATCTTGATAACATCTATCAATCTTTTCTCATAGCAACCCCTTATGAAGTGATGTCGAATCTCAATGTGCTTAGTCCTCGAGTGATAGACAGGATTCTTGACTATACAAATGGTACTCTCATTGTCAATATGGATTTTGGTGTTCATGAAATTAAAGCCATAATCCATCATCTGATTATGTATCCATAGTACTTGCCCACAACAGTTAGCAGCTGCAACATATTTCGCCTTAGTAGTAGAATTTGCCACAATCGTCTGCTTCTTGCATTGCCAAGATATTAGTCTTATACCAAGAACTTGACAACCACCTGTTGTTGATTTCCTGTCAAGGTTGGCGCCTCCATAATCACTGTATGAGAAAGCTTCTAGTTTAAAAGGAGAATCCCTAGGATACCATAACCCTAGTTTGAGTTGATGTTTGAGGTACCTAAACATCCTTTTTACTGCATTTAAGTGTGAAGCTTTTGGAGTAACTTGAAACCTAGCACAGGCACATACAGCAAACATGATGTTTGGCCTTGATGTAGTTAAATACATCAGGGAACTAATCATAGAACTGTAGACATGCACATCTACATCTACATCATCTTCATCTTTGACCAGGGGCTTAGTTGACGCAATAGGAGTAGTAGCTGTTTGATGGAACAAAAATCAAACTTCTTAAGGATGTCAGCTACATACTTGTCTTGACTAATAAAGATTCCATTTGGTTGTTGTTTCACCTGTAATCCCAAAAAGAATGTGAGCTCACCCATGGAGCTCATCTTGAATCTTTTGTGCATACAATCTTCAAACTCAGTACACATAGACTGCGTTGTAGAGCCAAAAATGATGTCATCCACATACACTTGGACTAACATAATGTCACTCTTGTTATTTTTGATAAACAATGTTTTGTCTATTGTACCTCTCCTAAAACCATTTTTCAGCAGGAAGGAAGAAAGTGTCTCATACCAAGCTCTAGGAGCTTGATGTAGACCATAAAGAGCTTTGATCACCTTATAAACTTTGTTTGGATGAGCAGGGTCAACAAAGCCTGGAGGTTGATGAACATATACCTCCTCTTCAATAGTGCCATAAAGAAATGCACTCTTAACATCCATTTGGTAGACAGGAAATCCCATGAATGATGCAAAAGCTAAAAACAACCTGATTGCCTCAATCCTGGCAACAGGTGCAAAAACTTCATCATAGTCTATACCTTCCTCCTGTCTAAACCCTTGTGCTACAAGCCTTGCTTTGTTTTTCACAACAATACTCCTCTCATCCCTCTTATTCCTGAAGACCCACTTTGTGCCAATTGCCTTTTTCCCAAATGGCAAATCAACAAGTATCCAAACCTTCTGTAATTTGAACTGGAGCAATTCCTCTTGCATTGCTTCAACCCAGCTTTCATCCTCCCTCAGACCGATGGTCAGTGATGACATCAAATAACGTCTATTTTATAGTATCATTTATCCTAAGTAATTAACCCATTTTGTATAATTATTGCAAAGAATTGTTACTTAATCATTTATATTTGAGAGTTGCAGTAATTATGGAGTACTTGGTGAATATTAGCAAAAAGCGCGCATTCTGGAGCTTAAATAAAGATATTTTGAAGATTACTATTCTAAAAACCAATACGTCGTATCCATCAAGGAAGATATGGCGTATATGTGCCTGCACTCACCAAATACCATAAAGGAAACAAGATCAATACGTCGTATCCAAAGAATACCAATACGTCGTATTGGAGATATAGTATGTGAATATTCTGGAAGATATCAAACGTGGTCCCTACTCCAAGAAACCCCAATACGCCGTATCCAATACATTGGATACGCCATATCGACACTGACTCCAGACCCTATAAATACAAAACTCAAAAACGAGTTTTAAGTGTGCTAAATCATATTCTCGATACCAAAATCACAAAAGTTGATTTTTAGAGGAGAAAAAGAACAGAAGAGGTCTCGCAACGCATTCCAATCCATAGGAGACAACGTGTAATTTCTTATACTTTTGTAATCGTTCAGTTTTTGGTATCATTCGTTAACTCGGTTAGTTTACCTTGGCTAAGCCATTACTCTTGTATTAATTATGATGTTTGAAGGCTAATACCTTTGGGTATTAGCCATTATTATGAAGATCTAAATGTTTGGTTTTGTTTATATCTCGATTTCTTAATTTATCGTTGTATTCTTGTTTATGTTTATCAATATACTTGTTTACGTGCTTTTGTATGCGACCTATCATTCAACTGGATCTAGTGATACGGACCAAGTAATATAGATGCCGGGATAGCTCTCCATATAGTGATTTATACATCTAGAATCATAGGATCACAAATATCGTCCTTCTAAAATCATGCTAAGGATACGCTTCTGGCTTAACTGGTTAACGGAAACTGCCTTTGGTTTATTAAACATGTTGACTAGTAGGTGAATCTAGATAATTCAACAAATAATGTTCTGATTCCATTGGATATTTGACAAGTGACTACTAGAGTATAAATTAACCATTAAGCATAAGATGGGATAAAGTCTCTAAGAGCTTATTTATTCTAGGGTTTAACAAGATCACCATTGCTTTAATCCCTAAGATAGATTATAATCAGCAAATAAAGATGCTTTATGCGGATGCTTTAATTATGACAGAATTAATGTGTCTAGGTCTTAGGATGAAGTCCCGCCTAAGTCTAAGAATGATATGCCTCTTCGAGATATGTAATCATTGAACTGAATAAACAAACCAACCTTCTAATCGGATTAATGATGGCTAATACAGTTTTCTATTATAAGGCTTGACTGCTCTTTTATCTTCTGTTAATTTGCTTGCGTGGGTTAAAGCGTCTTGAATTGATTGTAGTCACCAACCAAACCCGTGCCAGTCTCTCAGGCTGAAACCCACCTTTTACCTGTTAGAATTAGGATTAGAACTAACATAGGTTTGACTTAGATTAGAAATAACTTAGATTAGATAACCAAAAAATAATAATAAATTGAGAGATTTAACCTCGCTTCAAGTGTTTGACACCCTACTTACCATGAATCTAACAACTACCGTGGTACACAGCCCGTATCTAAAGTGTTTTTTTTTGTTAAAATCGGCAAAAATAAAATTTAAAACTTAGAATCATAAAATATACACCACACAGACCCATCAAGTTTTTTGGCGCCTTGCCGAGGAAGAAAATTAATTTTATTATTTTTATTTTATATATTGATTTAACATAGATCTAACCTTAGGAGCAGATGTTAATTAGATTATGTAATCTTGAATATTCTGCATATTGTTAGTATAATTTTTTTCTTGTATTATTGTGTGATTTTAATTTAATGTTTTCTTTCCTAATCCACATGTTCTGTCGATAACTCGATACGGCGTATCCACTTCCATTAGATACGATGTATCCAACTTTCTATCTAATACAACGTATTCATTCAACTAATTAATACGGAGTATTCACTTCTATTGAATATGGTGTATCGATCATCTAAAACAGAATCAGAATCTTAGTTTTCATATTTGATTTCCGTGCTAAAATTTTTTTCTATCCTACTGATTGTTTATCCTTTGTTTCAGGTAGTGCATGACAAGGAGTTCAACGAACGAACTATTCACACCTTTCAAGGATCCAAAATGAGAATTTCGATCATCTAGGAAACACTTCAAGACACTAAGTCTTGACGAATTGAGATCGCCTGATTTCAATTTATTTTCTGACCAAGAAAATTCTAAGGAAGAAGTTGCGGAAACAATGGTGGAAACTATGGAGCAATACATAAGCAATACCCGATATGACTATGGATCGGGGGTTGCTAGGCCCAAAATTGAAGACAAGGATAAATTTAAACTAAAGGGCCAATTTCTCAAGGAACTACGAACCAACACTTTCAGCGGTTCGGATCATGAAGATGCGAACAAACACAATGAGAAAGTTCTTGAGATCGTCGATCTATTCTACATTCCAAATATTACTATACACCAAGTGATGCTTAGAGCATTCCCTATGTCCTTGACTAGAGTCGGAAGCCGTTGGCTGAGAAACGAACTAACTGGTTCAATTAGAACTTAGGATGGTCTTAAAACAAAATTTTTGAACAAATATTGTCCACCTGCTCGAACTACAAAGAAAATGGAGGAAATCAACAACTTTCAGCAAGAACCTGATGAAAACCTTTACCAAGCATGTGAGCAATTTAAAGAACTCTTGATGAAGTGTTCTCAACACTATTTAACGAAGATGCAGGAGGTAATCTTGTTCTATAATGGATTGGGAATTCCTACTCGACAGATTCTTGATTCAAGAGGTGCAATATCATCTAAGACTGCTGCTGATGCAAAGGTAGCCATTCAAGAAATGGTTGAATACTCTCAAAAATGGCATAATAGAACATCTAGGTCAAGAAGTACTAAAACATCTGACGGATTGGCAGCTATACAAGCACAACTCAATAATCTTAGGAGAAAGATCAAGATAGTAAATGAAAAAGTCTATGTTGCTCAAGTTGGATGCAAAAAATGCAAAGGACCCCATTACACCAAAGATTTCCCACTAAAAGAAGAAGGGAAAACCCTAGAAAACGCTTACTACACGTAATTTGGTGGACCTTTTTAAGGAGGGGGATATAGAGCATCAGCTTTGGGATTCTATCAAAGGAACAATGTGAATCCTTCATACCAAGAATGAAGGAAATATATGGAAGATACCCTGAGAAAGTTTATGAGTAAATCGGCAAAGAGACATGAAGAAAACTCTAATTTTATAAAAATAAATCTGAGCTTCGACAGATGCTGTCATTCGAAACCAAGGAGCATCGATTAAAACATTGGAGATTCAAATCGGGTAAATGAGCAAGGTACCACAGGAAAGAGGATTTAGAAGTCTACCTAGCTCTACTGAAGCGAACCCGAGAGACCAAGTAAAATCGATCTCGACTACTATTGAAGCTGATTCATACCCGATACGCCGTATTGGATCCAACCAATACGCCGTATCCACTGGACAAAACCGTACACTAATGTACGTGACAAGACAAATGACGATTCTGTTTCCAAGTCATTTGAATGGTTACTACTATGAAGAATAGAAGGGATCATATGGACACAATTTGTTTTTTTTCTCGAAAGCTTACTCTAGCTTCACATATCAATAATTCCATACCCAAAAAGGAGAAAGACCCAGGGGTTTTATTACCTTGATTGTTTAATAATGTTTGCTTGATTAATACCCTTGTTGACTATAGGAGCTAGCGTAGTGTTATGCCTCACGATCGACCTACCTTAACTTAGGTAGGCAATATGCTCACACTAAGTTGACAGTTGAATTAGCAGACATGACTGTGAAATATCCAAAAGGAATAGCTGAAAACGTGCTAGTTAGTATTGGTAAATTTGTTTTCCCAGTAGACTTTATAATTCTAGATATGCCCGAGGATATCAAAGTGCCCTTGATCCTCGAAAGACCATTTTTGTCTATCGCCCGTGCTAAGATTGATGTTTACAAAAGAAAGATCACTTTAAGGGTCGGGGAAGAAAAGGATTATTTTAACAAGTGTTAAACTTGCTAGCAGTTTAATTAAGAGGGTCTACATGCTAAGTTTGAGAGAAAGAATGGAACTTGATTTAGAAGCTAGGCTTATGGGAGACACTTTGATGTTAAATAGATCATTAAACCCTTTCTTTGAGGATTACATTGAATTAAATGATCTAAATGAACCATTTGAGCTTAGGAGAAATCAAGGTGATGATTTGATGCCCACCATTGAGGAAGGTGAGGTAATTGAGGAATATAGAACTATGGATGATGAAATTGATGCTAAAATTAATGATTACCCTAGTTATTGTGACTATGATAAGAAGATCCATATAGATTGTGCTCGATCAACTTAAAGTTTCTTCATGAATAGATTTGAAATTTACAACATGCTAAATTCTCCCATTACTAAATGTCAAAATGATGTCCAAAGAGATTTCATTAATTCTTTAATGAAAGATAATATGGTGTACAAAGGGAATAATGTTGTAGGAGCTCTAATGAATGTGCCTATTTTTATTGGAACCTTTTTGGTTTATTGAGTTATGTTGTTTTGTTTTGGGGAGGGTTGTTTGATTTGTTGTGAGTGTCCTTGTTTGTGGGTGTTTTCGTTGGGGAAGTGGTTGTGACGAGTTTTAGAAAATATGGAGTGCTTATCCGTAGATGAGGAATAGCGATGTTAATTTTTGGTGCAAACCATTTTTTAGAGAAGTAGAATTAAAACAAGACGGTTCGAAAGGATATTACCATATAAATGGTGATGAATGATGTATACTTACTCAAATGGTGCGATCACATCCGAGTTATCACACACCATACTAATGAGCAATGCTAACAAAAAACAACCATTACTGAAGTTGAAGTGAAGAAGATAAGATGAATGTAATCTCCGCAACCTTAACCAAAAGCTTAAAGGGTACTACAAAAGGATATATGAATTTAGACCCTATTACATTGAGAAGCGAAAGATGGAAGAAATTGCATCACACGCAGGCACAAGTAGCTGCATTAGTGAATGAAAAGGAAACTGAAGAAAAAGTCCTAGACATACATACTTCGCTGTAAACAAAAATGCTTCTCGGGAGATAACTTTCGACACCTAACTGAATATCTTCAACACACCTTTGGATGACGATACTTCTTGTAAACATTCTCAAAGAGACACCAAAAGCGAGACGATCTTCAACATTGAGATTTATCAGCTTGCCTTGAATAAGAAGAATCAGCATGTCTTCGATATCTTAAAAGCGAAGCCATTTGAAGTCTCCTTCCTTGAATGTATATAGCTTGTCATCATCTCTATGAACGGTGATCCAATCCAAATGTTTGTAGCAGTGCCATTCGACAATTTGAAGCTTTATGATAGCAATGATTCTACGTTTGGAGTAGAAATTACAAGCAGATTCCCTGTTAGCAGCAAATCCATAGAATTGTTGACGTTTGCGTCCCCAATAAGAGATTCCCTATAGTGCATGCTTGTCATAGTTGACCGGTACTTCACTCCAGATTGTGTTGGGCACCGAATCTTTAATCCATTTGATATGACCATAATCTGCAGCCTTGGTCTTTGTGATGAAAGTTGCATAAGTACGGCTGGAGACACCACCAGATAGATACGCAAGGTTGTTGTTGATGAAGTGATCAAATGGAATGACTTGACGACCGCGAGAGTTAGGTATCAATGGTAGTGGCTTTCGCAGATCATGAGGATATTGCTGACCTTCAGGGTTGTGCCAATCTAGTTGATCCGTGGTTGCCTTGTAGACTTCTTCAAAGAAGTATTCTAGCTCAACCAAGCTCTTGCATGTACCTTTCATCAGCTCAAATGTTGTACCGGCTAATAATTCAGGTGTTAAAGTGTCAATTTTGAGCCGATTCATCATAAATGATGAGAATTCCAGAGGAGTATCCATTAGCTCATCAAATGACTTCCAATATTTACTAGTCAAAGCCCGTAGTTAGATATATTAAACATATTAAGCTAATATGGCCCAAGGCCCATGGTAAGCCCATCAATAGGCCCCATGGCCGGCCAAACTAGTGTATAAATACCCTCTCCATAGCTTGGAGAGGGTGTTGGTTAGTTTTGTATTCTCACTTTGCTAATGAATTATATGTTTCTTACTTTCTCTCTCTAGAATACATCTATCCTTTCAGTTTCTCTCACTAAGTTCCTTCCCATTTCATATTAAAGATTACTTGTATTCTTCAATTGGTATCAAGAGCCATGGAGTGGTGTGTTTAGTTTTTGTGTTTAAGCTTTCTTGTTGGTTCGTTTTTGCAAAATCGTCCTTTATTTTTTCTTTTCTTTTGATTCCAAAGCTATTGTGTACACTAAAGGATTATTTACCTTGGTAAATCTGATCTAGTATCTTTATGATATAGGTGTACAAGCTTAGAATCAAGAAAAATATCATTTTTGTTACATTTTTGTGTTTGAAAATCTTATAAAGAGCAAAATCTTGATTTTAAATTTTTCGGCTTAAAAACCTTAAAGTTTTCATTTTTCTTGTTCCTATAGGTTTAGTAACACTAGTTGTACAAGTATTTTTGCAAAACAATCATCAAAAAGGTGTCTTTTTGTGTTTTTAAGTTTTTGGGTTTCGTAGTAGTGGAAGTCGAACAACTGAAGTCGAACAACTGAGTCGAACAACTCAAGTCGAACAACTGAGTTGAACAATCCAAGTCGAACAACTCAAGTCGAACAATCTGAGTCGAACAACCCAAGTCGAACAACCCAAGTCGAACAACCTGAGTCGAACAACCCAAGTCGAACAACCTGAGTCGAACAACTCAAGTCGAACAACCTGAGTCGAACAACTC
>BQNB010068617.1:0-29011 GCA_026074375.1 Tanacetum coccineum | reverse complement strand
TCAGCTGGGATGGCTATCAGTTGATATGCAGATGTAATACGTTGAAGTTTTGAAGAGAGTCAAGGGTGGCAATACCCAAATGATCTTATTACCCTTTGAAGATAAGCAAGCTGAACTTTATACTTATATCTAAGTGTGTTTAAGGAACAATTCAATAAACAAAATGGTAGGACAAAAAGTTTTATTCGAAAATTAAAGTCTACTTAGTACGAGTTGGTAAAAGATGTGAACAGTTGGCAGAACTATTCACAAAAGTATGGGCGGGCAGTTACCAAGAATGGATATGCAATACATGTTGTACTTCACCACAAGATTGTTGACACGTCCCAAATACCTCCACTAAGGAAGCAACTTCGTACCACTATAGATAGAGAATGTATGATGTAGTAAATACTATCACTTATACTGTTGTCGTTATTATAGTGCATTTACTACTTTGTCGAACTTACAAGATAGTCAGCTAATCCTATCAGCGGGTCTATATAAATTCACTTGTAAGCTTGATAATCCGTGAAGTTTATTTGTTCAAATGGTAACCTTACATTATCATTCAACAAGTGTGATTGATAACGCCCAAATTATACATGTTTTCTATGGCGTTATTTGTATATATTTTATTATTTCTCGTGAACTTTCGATACTTAATAGTCTAAATTGCTTGCAGGTTCACTTAAAGACACTACTAACTGAAACTCAAGAAATTACGCACTTTAAAAGACAAATACAAAGAGAAGAATAGATTTCAAGCTAAAAGTACAAGATGTGCACCGCACTCCACTATTGTGCGCCGCACTTACCTATATAGCCAAAAACCGCCGCACTTATACCTAAGTGCGCCGCACTTTCCATCCGATGAGAAGAAATAAATGAAGACTTTAATGCCAATGCATTAACACACTAAGTACGCCGCACATATTACCTAGTGCGACGTACTTCTTCAATCAGCATTTTATACTATCGCATTTAATCACCAAGTGTGCCGCACAAGTTCTTGTGTGCGTCGCACTTTTCACCCAAATTCAGCCTATAAATAGATGACAAAATTTCACTTTCAAATCTGATGAGAAGTCCTTTTTATAAATTAATGCCCCATCTTTGAGGTCAATTTATTTCCAACACTTAGAAGTTATTTTAAACTATTCGAGTAGTCATCCTTATTATCACTGGTAAAAGTTAAAGTTACTTTTAAAATTATTAAAGTCTATTTTCTTTTTGATTATTTAAGCACTACTCAAATCCCTGTGGAATGACCTGGTCTTACCTAAAAGTTATACTACATACGTGGGTTATACTTTTACCTGTGTGTTTCCCTATAATAAATCGGTACTATCAGTAATTATAAATTTAAAGCTTTTGAAACACATCAAGGTCCCCAACACAAGCATCAGCTGTACCACCACCAGATGTACCATTGCCTTATAGGAGATCGTCACTACCACCACTAGATACCACAACTAAGGATATCATATCAGAGTTTATCATCCCTGAGGCTACAACCACAGTCGCTCCCGTTAGACGCGTAGGTTGGTAGAAGCCCGTCGTTAGACTTTCGCTAGAGACGGTATCGACACTTGAAGACACTAGGAGGGTGAGCCCATATATGAGATGGAAGAAGGCTCTTCAGCCCAAATATACCCGATCACCAGTGAGCCTATTCACCGTACCATTCCTCTACTCGTGGCGAGACTTATCCACCTTGACAGTCAGATCGTTGAGATCGTAACCATCATCGAGAGATTTTAGTCATGAGGATTGAGTTAGATGAGTAGGAGATCGAGACCCTATAACACCTCAAAACCCGTTTAAAAGTATTTAATTACTATAATGCCATTGGAATAGTTTGACTATGACTTTTATAAGTTTAAAGATGTTATATGATTGGTTAGTCAAACCCGATAGTCAAACTATAAGTTTATATATTGTGTAAATGGTTATAGAAAATATGACGTGTCACAAATAAGAGGGAATAGACTTAAAGGACTAAAGTTGACAAATGGTAAATGTGTTACATAAGTTAATGTGGCCAATGAGAAAGAATAGGACTTAAGGGACCATAGTTGCCAAAAGGGCAAACATGCATCGAATAAATATCTAGATAAATCCCATCTCAGACTTTTCTTCACACTTCTCTAATTGTGTAATGTTTATGTGTGAGTCATGATATTCCAAAGGAAGGGAAGAAGATGAGAATTTCCAGGATCAAATTGGTTGTGTTTTAAGGTCCCATATTCAAAGGATAATCCCTAGCTATGTCCATATGCAAGTAGGTAAGTCTATTCTTGAGTTAATTGAAGAATTAAAGGTTAGGGTTCATGTAAGCCAAATTGGGGGTTTTAGGTAATTGATGTTCCTTAAAAACCATATTATAAGGTGTTTAAAATATGGTTAAGTAAATAATTATTTATAGATAAATTGGTGATTGTATTAGGTATTATCAGATATGATCATATAATAATTAAAAGGATTTAGTTATGGTTAAAGATGATTAAGGGTTTAGGACTTATGTTCCTTTAATGGTTTATGTTTAATTTGGGTAATGGGAGTTTCATCATATGATCATGTGATGATTAGAGCTAATGATGGGTATGATTAATGGGTTGAGTAAACCCTTTGATAATTGTATTTGTATTAATGTGAAAATAGGTGTTTATGATGATTTTGAATGAGAACCAAGGATTGAAGATAATGATGATAATGCTTATGTTACTAGCTTGGATTTAAGGTAAGTAAACCGGTTATAATGTGAAATTATATTGATTTTACCATGTATGTGTTGTGTAGATAATGTAAGGAAGTCTAGGATGCATTGGTTAAAAAGCTTGAGCTAATAATAGATTTGAGACTAGTTGGCTAAAGCTAGTAAAGGATGTGATTAAGTCTAATTTGACCCATTTAAGGTATGTAATGGTTTGTATGATATGATGCAATGTGTTTAATGTGTAATTGATAGCATTAGATGCATGTAGTTTTATGGACTAATGATGAATAAGAATGATGCTTATGTGATGAAAGATGATAATACATGTTAAAAGCCATTTACATTACTAGCGTAATTGCTTATACAGTTTAGAATGTTTAATTTTTTGTATGTTCAAGCGATCAGAAGTAAAGCGTTTGGTAAGAAGTTAAATGTGGAAGAAAGGATAAGATATAAATGAAGATGTGCGTAGGAGCTTAGTACTAATTACCGAGCTCAAATCAACCCCCCAAGTGTCTTAACGGTTTGTTAATGAACGTGTCAAAGTGTCAAAGTATCATGTAAATGTAAATGTGTAAAAATGGGTATTAGTAGTCGTTGTCCCTAGTTGTGGTAAGTAGATGTAAATAGGTCAAACGGGGCGTTTGGTAAACCCATAAAGTATATGTTTTTGGGTTATTTAGACCATAAATGTTTAAGATAATGTTGTATTATAATCTTTTGATGAATTTTGGAAAGTTTCATCTAATATCGAATCTGTGAAGTTAGTTTTTCATAATAAAGTGTCAAAAATGAGTTTGGTGTGTATCCAGGAGTAGGGAGCCATCTGGCACGGCTTTCCAGCCAGCACCTCGGACTGGCTGCCAACGGTGCCAGCCAGCCGCCCGGCTGGCTGGTCTTGCGGTTTTTGGATTTCTGTTTTCGCCGTAAAATCCAAACCGTAAGGAGTTAGAACGAGTTCTTTATATCGTTGGAAATCTTAATGAGTCTACTTTATGATAATGAAACTTTCAAGGGTCTAATTGTAATGTATTTTTATCAGTTTATTAAGTAATGACACAAGGTCATTCTTGGTCTTACGTTTCCGCAAAGTTTTCGATTTGGGTCAAATTTTGAGTAGGAAAATGGGCGTTTCAACTTGGTATCAGAGCTTCAGTCTAAGAGAAGTGTTCTTAACAATAGGTTGCCCATACTTAGATCTCTCCTTAGATGTGTAGCCGTAGTTTTTAAGTGAAACGAAGATATGAATGCCTTAGTATAATGTAGATAAGTGCTTGGGGCAAATAAAATGATGATGCTTAGACATATTAATAATTATGAAATCTGTATTGATCATTGATTATATGACTTTGATTTTGATTAGAATGTTAAACGCTTATTAAGAAAGTTATAATTGAATATGTTGTTGTAATTATGTGATATATGTATATGGAAGTTACTTATATGTCTAAATGTTATATGAATGTGGGATGGTATGATAATATGATAAATATGAGCTAAGTAAATGTGTAGATGTTTGGATTTTGAAAAAGGGTGCGTACGTGAAATTATTATGTATTGAGGGTAAGTGTTTAATGCGAAATTGTATGATTATATGATGAGAGGTATATGGTATGTTAATTATATGTCTAGGTGATGTATGGTATGTATATATGAATATGAGTTTTAAGAAATGCATAAGCTAAGAATAAGTGGCACCAAGATTGCATTTAATAAGTAATAGACGTAGTAGTAAGTATGAGCTAAGTAATGTGAAGATGTTTGAATTATGAAAAAGTTACTTAAAGAAGAATTATTGTATGGAGAGTAAGCGCTTATATGAATTATCAATAAAGGGTTGAAGTATGATAAGTCATATAATGTAGAAAACATAATAAAGTAAAATGTGACGGTATGATGTGATTAAGTACGAGAAGAATATGAGTGATAAATAATGAATGCAATCTCGTTGGTATATGAAAGAGATGTATGATAAGTACAATGGATAGACGAGTATACCTTAAGGTAAACTAAATGAATGGATGATAAAGAATGACTAGAATCATGTAAATAAATGAAAGAGATGTATTTAATGAATAAAGTAAAGTAAATGAGTATATTATAAGGAATAACCTATGTAAGGTTTATAAGCGAAAAGTTAAGCGAACTAAAATAATGCTTTGGTATAGAAAATTGAATAAGTTGTCAACTTGGGGTTGACAAGAAAATGATAAATGAAATGTGAAAACATATACGTGTATGTAACATGAGAATGACAAGTATCAATTGGATCTTGTATAACATAAAGAAAGATGGATGAAGTGTAAGCTAGAATTACGTAAGGCAATAAAATAGAAATGAAAGAGTATATGATTAGAAAGGTATGTAAATGTCAAAAAGGGTAAAGAACAATAAATTAAACATAGCTTGGGTCCCATGCCTCGTAAAGTTAGATACCAACAAGGTATCGATAACGGGCAAATCCCTACGGGGAGAAAGCCAAATGATGAAATGTAAAGACCAACGCAAGGTTGGTAATACCACAAGGGTATCGATAACGGGCAAATCCCTACGGGGAGAAAGCCAAGCTTCATTCGGGAAAAAGTTAAGGAGATTGGATCCAAGACTATAAAAGATGATATTGAAAATAAATGAGTTATTAAAATGAGATTAATGAAAAGTAATATAGACTTAAGTATGTTTGATTGTTATGTCGGAAGTGTATAAGCAGGATGGTTTATAATCTCATTATTTAAATAGATTGGGACGCCTCTGTGAATAAGCCATAAGCTCATAATAAGCTGTTAAGCTTTCCTGTTCTTGCTGGGTGAATCTAAGGTACAAACTAGTTAAATAGTTTTACATATTTACTCTTATAAATTAGTATTTTTTTTTAATTATGTTTTTTTTAATTCTTTGAATTATAGTTGATAAGTAGTTAGGGATTTGTTTAAGTAAAATCAGCCAGTTTCAAATTAAGCCTAGAAATACTCTGTCATATACGTTTTTGAGGGTAACTTGATTAAATAGCTTTTAGGTAAATTTGGAGTAAGCTGATAAGCTGAGTAAAGTTTATTAATTAAAAAAAAATAAATTTTTATCAGCCTCATAAAGCCACTAGCTTATTTTAAATAAGTAAGAAGTTATGTTTTATATAAATAGTTTCTTAAAAAGTTAGGATAATAATCTGATAAGTAAAAAAAGGAGTTGAGTGTTGGGAATTTAGGGAGTTCAGGGGTCAATTCTGTCATTAATTAAAGTTTCTGTTAGTTAAAAAATTTGCATATTTAGTCCATAGTTAATAAGCTCAGTTAGTCCTTTGTTATTAGTAGATTAGATTGTTAAGTCCTAGGTTAAGGGACAGCTTCTGTCAATTGATCAAACTTTGTGATTTTTTAATATAAAACCTACATTTTCCCCCCCCGCCTAAACACCTTTTCTTTCTGTTTGTCACTTTCGGCCCATTTGTTTGTGGTTAAATAGGTTAGGTAATAAAAAATAGTTAAAATAAATGAATAAAATTAGGTTTTTTGTTAATTATAAAATTAGTTAATAATTACTAGTTTAAAATTGGGGCTTTTTGTTCATAATTTTTTTGTCACATTTTTAGAGATTAAAAACCATTTTTTCTATATTACTTAAGATTAAATGAGTTTTTATTTGATTTTCCTTAGATGTTGCATATATTTACTTTCGTAAATTATTTAATTAATTTGTTAACTTAGTTGTTTAAAAAATTGTGCCCTTTAATTTTAGTAGTATAAATCAAAAGTTTTCTTTGCTTCATTTCAAACAGGATCCAAAACCTTAAACGTAAGGTTTTCAATTCTCACTAGTCATTGGGAAACGACCCGGGTGATCATAACTGTGCCCGGTTTTAATATACGTATCTATATATGATATCTTTGTGGTGGAATTGTCCGAAGGAGATATCTTGGGGATTTCCTTAATTTTCTCATAAAATTGTGTGTTACTATAAGTATATTTTTATATTATGGTAAACTAGCAATCAGTTTTGTTAGTTGGAATTGAAAATTACCAATAAGGTAATGAAAACAATTACCGGGCAAGTATGATGTTTCCCCCACCCGGGTCGTTTTCCCCAATGACTAGTGAAATTGAACCACGTTAGGTTGGAATCCTTATTGAATGAAGCAAAGAAAATTTTGATTTGAACACTACTAAAATTAAAGGCACAATTATACAACAGAAAGTTAACAAATTTAAACTAATTACGAAATTAAATAAAATCCAACATCTAAGAAAACAAATACCATTTAAATCTTTAAAAATAAAAAAAAATGGTTTTTAAACTCTAAAAATGTGCAAAAAAATTATGGAACAAAAAGCCTCCAATTTAAACTAGTAAAATAAGATTTAACTAATTAACTAATTAACAAAAAAAAAACCTAATTTATTATTTAATTAACACTATTTTTTATTAACCCTAACCAATTTAACCAAACACATGGGCCGAAAAGACAAAACAGAAAGATAAGGGTAGGCGGGAAAATTAGGTTTTTATATAAAAAACACAAAGTTTGATCAATTGACAGAAGCAGTCCCTTAACCTAGGGACTTAACAATCTAACTACTAACTAACAAAGGACTAACTGAGCTATTAACTAAGGACTAACTATGCAAATTTTTAACTAACAGAAACTTTAAATAAGGACAGAATTGACCCCTGAACTCCCTAACTTCTAACACTCAACATCCTTTTTTATATAAATCAGCTTATTATCCTAACTTTTTAAGAAACTATTTATATAAAACTTAACTTCTAACTTATTTAAAATAAGCTGTATGGGCTTATGAAGGCTGATAAGCTTCTACTAAGCTTATCAGCTTACAAAATCTTACCTAAAGCTAATTTAATCAAGTACCCTCAAAAACGTATGACAGATTATTTCTAGCTTAATTGAAACTGCTTATTTTACTTCAACAAATCCTAACTACTTATCAAACTATCATTCAACAGAATTCAAAAAAAAACATAATTAAAAAAAAAACTACTAAATTATAAAGTTAAATGTAAAACTATTTAACTAGTTTGTACCTTAGATTCACCCAGCAAGAACAGGAAAGCTTAACAGCTTATTATGAGCTTATGGCTTATTCACATAAGCTCAAAGTCAAAAACAACATCAATCCTAATCTAACCTAATGCTGACCCTCAGCTCTAAAACCTCTTGATACCATAGCAGCCATCCAATTCCAATAGGTATCAAGTCTTGATCGAATGAACACAATCAAACTCAAACACAAATATTTTTTTTGACAGAATTTAAATGAGACACAAATTTATATGAAATAAAACTTTTATTAAAACTGAAATAAAGTTTATTACAATTCGAAATGAAATAACATGAAATTGAAATTACATAAAAATAAACTACTACAAAAATAAACTAAAAATTCACCACCCATAAGCTGGAATGAGGGGGGTATTTATACCCGAAGCTTGAGCTCATCCTCCTCTCTAGATCCTTCTATCCTTTTCATCTTGACCCTTCATCATTTCTCTCTCCTTGATCTAGCATAAAGGCCGTTCGATCAAAGCTGTATAAACCCGGATCGTTGACGTGGCATATGTGTGTTAGTTATGTGAGTGTATACACTCACTCCCACGCAACTTGACCAATGAGATCGTTTTATTTTGCCAGGGTGGATTGGGTTGGGTTTATGATTGATAGTGATGGATGGGTTAAGGGGTGTGAGGGGATCATTAACCCTATGGTTAATTTGGGTGTGGGTGAAAGGAATTGTTAGCTAGGGTTTATTGTGTTCTTGAGTGTGTTCGTGTGTGTGTGAGTGAGGTTTAATCCGATTTGGGTAAAAATGTGTGAACAGTAAGTGTAAATGTGTTTATAAGTTTAACCGGGTAGTAGGGTTAGGGGTCGGGTTAGGTCGGGTTGGGGCTTTGCTTATGATTGGCTGAAAGGTGGGTCCATGGGTTTATTTGACCCGGACTTTGACCCGCGCCCTTTTGTATCTATGAGGTAATTACTCATATGGCCCTTGTGTTTGGTTAAGACTTTTTCAGGATATAAATAACTTTGGGTAAATTGCATATTCAGCCCTTGTGTTTATAAAACAATGGAGTTGGGCTTTGGTTGACTGTGGTTTAGCTGCAGTTGACTGTAGAAGGCTGAGGCATGATCTCTCTGGCTTCGGCTTTGATTTCTTTAGCTTCTTGATCACTCATCCGTTCTCGTGTCCGTTTTTGACTGATTTCTTGCAATATTTGACATATCCATACCTGCACACATAAAACTCAGATACAAGCACATTTTTGCCATTTTTGATCCGTTTTGGGTTGAATTGGGCCTTTTTAAGTATGTATAGTTTAACAACTATCACATAGCATGATAGGAATTAAGAAAGTAGAAAATGGAAGTCTAAATTAGTTAGATGTCGTAGGAGTGAAATAAGAGTTAAAATGCGACCTTAAGTAGAACTTTAGGGAGAAAGCTAAGTCTAAGACGTTAAGAGTATAGGACTAAGGATGAAAATTGAGTTGATATTATAATATGCCTTATGGCATGGTTTTAATGTAAGTAATGGCTATGGTGGTCGCTAAGTTGTATTAGCACCCTTAAGTGAAATGTGAAAGTATTGGTTAAAGTTTGAATTTATGAAGTCAATGGTATTGAATTTCCAAGCGACTTATAGTCCGTGGTGAAAAAGTTACTAAAAGAATGAACGAAAGCAAAGTATTATAATGGAAACGATAAAAAGAAATGTCAAGATGATTACGGTAAATAAGAAAGTATTAACAAATATTGACTTATGATAAGTCAAGACAATGCAATTTCTCAAGTGTCATGTAGTTTTTAATGAAAATTTAGAAGAGAAATGAATGAAAACGTAATGATATAGAGAAAGTTACTAAAATGATGGAATCGAAAATGGTAAACGTCACTTAAATGACGTTTGTCATCAAAGAAAGTGGAAGTACAATAGGAATGAGCGAGAAGTAGAATGGGTTAAGGATATTTAGAGGTGGCTAGAGTTGCAAAATCATATAGGCTGATGCAACTAGTTAAGTATATGCTTGAGAATGCTAAGATGAAATGTGGGGTCAATGTGATCAAGTTTTGGTTAATAATAGACGAAGAGATTTCGGGGACGAAATCTAAATAAGGGGGATAGAATTATAACACCCAAAAAACCATTTATAAGTATTTAATTACGAGAATGCCATTGGAATAGTTTGACTGTGACTTTTATAAGTTAGAAGACGTTATGTAATTGGTTAATCAACCTGATAGTCAAACCTAAAGTCAAATGTATAAGTTATAAGGTGTTATAAAATATCATGTGTCTCAACTAGGAAGAGATAAACTTAAAGGACTTAATTGTCAAATGATAAATGTGTTATATAAGTTAATGTGGCCAAATGAGAAAGAATAGCACTTAAGGGACCATTATTTCCATTTGATCAAAAATGTAATTATCTAGTGATAAATCCCAGACTTTTCTACACACTTCTCCAATTGTGTAGTGTTTATGTGTGTGTCGTAATATTCCAAAGGAATGGAAGAAGATGAGAATTTCCAAGATCAAATTTATGGTGTTTAAGGTCCCATATTCAAAGGATAATCCCTAACCATGTCCATATGCAAGTAGGTAAGTCTATTCTTGAGCTAATTAAAGAATTAAAGGTTAGGGTTCATGTAAGCCAAATTGAGGGTTTTGTGTAATTGATGTTCTAAAACCTATATTAAGGTGTTTATGAATATGGGTTAAGGTAAAATAATGATTTAAGATAAATTGGTGATTTTGGGTTATGATAAAGATATGATCATATAATAATTAAAAAGATTTAGTTATGATTAAAGATGATTAAGGGTTTAGGACTTATGTTCCTTTAATGGTTTATGTTTAATTTGGGTAATGGGAGTTTCATCATATGATCATGTGATGATTAGAGCTAATGATGGGTATGAATAAAAGGGTTGTGTAAACCCTTGGTGATGATATTATGCTTATGTGATAATAGATAATTGCAATGATAATTGAGTAGGAATCAAGGATTAAAGATGATGGTGATAATGCTTATGTTTATTGGCTTGGATTTAAGGTAAGTAAACCGGTTATAATATGAAATTATATTGATTTTACCATGTATGTGTTATATTGATAATGTATGGAAAGTTTAGGATGCATTGGCTAGAAAGCTTGAACTAATAGTACATTTGAGACTAGTTGGGCAAAGCTAGCAAAGGATGTGATTAAGTCTAATTTGACCTATTAAAGGTATGTCATGGTTTTTATGATATGATATAATGTGTTCAATGTGTAATGTGATAGCTTTGATGAATGTATTCTTATGGACTAATGATGGCTAAGAATGATGCTTATGTGATGAAAGATATATAATATCATGTTATTGCCGTTTTCTTACTAAGCCTCGTGCTTACGGTTTAGATGTTTAATATTTTGTAGTTTCTTGCGATGAAGGTAAAGCAATTGGTAAATGATAAAGATTGGGAATCAAGGAATAGAAGTGGGTAGTTTATGCATAGAGCTTAGTACTAGATATCGAGCTCGAATCAAAGTTGAACCCTAAGTACCGTAAAATAGTTTGTAAATGTTATTGTCAAGTGTCTAAGTCTTTTGTTATGGTCTTGTATATAAATGAATGTAAATGGGTCAATAGAAGAATGTAAAATGGGTAAAAAGGGGTGTTTGGCTAGTTACCCAACGAATCATAAAGCATGTGTTTAAGGGTCGTTTAGACCACATTTGGTTATGGAAATGAAAGTTTATAATGTTTAAATGAATTCTGGAAAGTTTTATTTATTGTCGAGTTCGAGAAGTTCGTTTTCCGAAATTAAGTGTCAAAATGTGTTTTTGGGTGACCAGAATCCTCCAGCCGGGCGGCTGGATGATTTTGCGAATTTTAGAAATTTATTTTTGCCATAAAAACCAAACCGTAATGAGTTAGAATGAGTTCTCTATATCGTTGGATAGCTTAATGAGTCTACTTTATAATAATGAAACTTTCAAGGGTCTAATTGTAATGTATTTTGATCAGTTTATTAAGGAATGACACAAGGTCACTCTCGGTCATACATTTCCACAAAGTTTTTAATTTTGGGCCAAATTTTGATTTTAGAAAAGGGGCGTTTCAGACCCTGCTTGCTAGAGCCATGTGGGCAGAGGCACAGATTGCAATCCTATGGGGTTTACTTGGGATTTATAGAGTTAGGATTGCGGATCTTGAGTTTCGAGCTAAGGGTAGATTGGAGCAATGTGAGCGCGGATGGATTCACGACATGGCACGCATTAGGAGACTTGAGGAGTATCTTGGCATTGTACAGTAGACTAGTATCATTTGTAGCTATCACTATGGTAGTCCACTAAGTTGAGTAGTACTCGCTAGTGGCATTAATGCGACACTTGTGCACTTTTTATTTTATAAAGACGATGTAACAAGTATTAATACTACAATGTGGTTATGATCCTGCTATATATTGATGTTGTTTGTTTTGTCATGATTGTTCCCTTATATACTTTGCGTGTCGTGACCTCGCTTCACTTAGTATATTTGATGTGTTGAGAATAGTATTCTGTATTAGGACTAATAGAATCAACTAGGCTCGATCGTACTAGTTAGTAGGAAACTTGTACTCTTTCGAGAGATTGATGTATTATGTATGAAACTATGTCGATGAGTTATAATATTAATAGGTTGTAATGTCAATTCACCTAGTACCCTGATCGTCTCTTTTAGAATTTTTGTCGCGTCGTGAATTTTTTTAATTATATATATATATATATATATATATATATATATATATATATATATATATATATATATATTATTTCTCCGCGTATCGTAACCCTCTTATGGTCGTATCTATCGTATATTGTGACTACGTTTCGTACAAAGCCTAGCCATGTGCTACATTTATGTGACTTGGAAACACGTTGATCAAATCGAATACGAATTTGACACGTCATTCTCGTACGTTCTATATTGGAAACGCGACTTTTGTAGCCAACTTATGTTATTTTAAGTGATTTGATTTTTATCATATTATATTATTTATTTTGTTTTATTTTCGATACTTCGTTTGATTTTGAAGTCAATGTTGACGAATAAGACGAGGAATTCAGTTCCACAAAGATTGAGCCGATAGTATTCCATCGAGTTCTAATGCCATTGAGACTAAAACCTTGCGTAGTGAGACCTAAGTCGAGACCTTTTAGGATCGTATTCCATAAGAGACCCCATTGTGTTTTCTTATAAATTTTGTTGTGTCGTGTGGACATTTTGAAATTCCTATTGTTTTGGGTGTCATGACGATTCTGTCATATTTCATTCCCTGAATTCTTACCGTTTTACAAATCGTTTCACTGTCGTAAACTATTTCGTTGTCATTTTATAAACGATTTTGTTGTTAAATTGTGAACTATTTCATTGTCGTTTTATAAACGATTTTGTTGTTAAACTGCGAACTATTTCGTTCTCATTTTATAAACGATTTTGTTGTCAAATTGTGAGATATTTCGTTATCATCTTGTAAACCGTTTCGTTATCAATGTACACTATCCGCTATCTTACAAACTACTATGTGTCATTATACGAACTACCTTGTTCCCATTTTTATGAACTATTTTGTTACCTTATAAACCGTTTTGTCCGTTGGGATTTTTGTGTTTACTACTTTATTTTATGACTTAAACCAATATGACTTGAGGAAAACATAATATTTGTTTGACGAAATTAGCATTACATCGTTAGCCCTAAATTGTACATAGCTTGATCACCTATGTCTAATTCAGGAAGGATCATGCTATGTTGGAAGTAGTCACCTTAAAATCTCTTTCTAATTTGATGTTTTTGTTATTTTCTATTATTGATATTGGGTTAAGATTTTGCGTGCATATTCCTATGTTGTTTTATCATGGGTGTCCGTATTAGTAAACCCAGTAGAGTTTTACACAACCTTAGCAAGTAGAGTCAACCTAATCTTACACCGCGCCTTCAGCCGGGAAATAGAATTACACCACTAGTCACCCTAGGACGTATCTCCTTACTAATCAGTGTGATCACATTTGCTTTTTCACCATATAGCCTAAACCTAGAAACCATCCATGAGTTTCCTCTCATTGACTTATCCTTAAGTGAGTTAGAATTGAGAAACTAGGTGATTCTTACACAGTCAAAATTTCTCATAGACATGAAGTATAAGCAAAGGACGCGATTATTGCAAGTACATAGAACCCAGCCAATAGAAGCCTCAGATTCATTACCTTTTGATGATATCACAACCCAACTGCCTTGGACACTAATGTGTCGTTGTGTAGGTGTTATTTATGTATCAAGTTTTACTATTTATTTTATGCCGACTATACCTAAAAACAACACTTTAACGGGCAGTGTACCCGGTCAAGATGTAGCTTCGTTGGTAAGTAGGGTGTCAATCACTAAGAGCGAGAGCGTTAATATCTAATATATCAATATTTTAGTTATCTAAGTTAAACCTAAAACTAAATTCAAAAGGGGTTTTCACCTAAGACGCATAATTTTGGGTATCTACCGTAAGTTATGATTGACAATTTAACACAAAACCACACACATAAGTTGATAGACAAAAGATAAAGAAGCGATTAAGCCTTATGTAAGGAAAACAATATTAGCCATGTTTAATTAACTAGAATGATGGTTTGTTTTTTAGTGCAATGAATGACTTATCTCGAGGGTTATATCATTCCTAACGTAGCGTACTTCTTCCTAAACCTAACACTTGAATCTTGTCACAAATTAAAACGCATCCGCATAAAGTATTTATTTATGATTATAATCTATCTGGGAGATAACTAATATCTTATTAAACCTAGGCCCATTGGACTTTACATATATAAATTACAATATGGAGAGTTATCCCGGACTCTTAGCCTACGCCCAAACAACACCGAAGTTGTAGCGCATTAAATATGTAGGACTAGACCCAGTTGAATGATAGGTCGCTTAATTAAGCACGTAAACGAGTATAAATTAAGAAACATAATCAACAAGCAACGATGAATTAAGCATTCGAGATAAACCAACCAAACATTATATTATCATAAACATGGCTAATACTTGAAGGTATTAGCCGATAGTCATTGTAACAATACACGAATTCATAGATGAAAGATTAAAGTAACAAAAGATTACGCTAACCGAACGCGTATATAGAGTGTAAATGATTAGAAAAGGTTTCCCATCGATTGGAGCACTTTGCAGGACCTTCTTGGCTTCTTAGATCTTCTAGAAATCAAACTTGGTGGCTAAAAGCATATCTAAAATCGTATTTAGGTTTTGGTATTTATAGACTCTGAAAATTAGGCGATACGGCGTATCGGGGTTGCTTGGCGTGGGCTCCAAGAATAAAATATTCAAGAATTTTCTTGAGCTGGTATGGATACGGTGTATCCAACCTCCTGGATACGGCGTATCGAGCACCTCCGGTACGGCGTATCCGACTTCTTGGGTACGACGTATTGAGCTACTCCGGTACGGTGTATTGTACATCTTGGGTACGTCGTATTGAGCTTCTTGGGTATGGAGTATTGGCTGAAAGTGTGCTTTTCTTGATTTTTGACTAAAGTATTATATACGGCGTATCTGCTAATGTGGATACGGCGTATTCTTCAAAGTCAGGCAATGGTCTTGAGATCCTTAAAGTCTTTAGATACGGCATATTCTTCTAGAATATATGACGTATTGATGTAGAATTAGTTGACTTTCTCAAACTCTTCGTTAATGCTTCAAAACACGTCCTTTCTCCATCTTTTTCCAAATGCTCGATAATTACTACAAGTAACGCATATAAACGATTAAGTACCAATTTATGCAATAATTATATTAAATGGGATAAGAAACATAGGATAAATGATGCTAACAATATGACGTTATTTGATGTCATCAAATATCCTCCCACTTGAATCCTACTTGTCCTCAAGTAGCCTTTAGAAGTTTAAGAAAATGTATCCCTAAGGATTTTTCCGTTTAAGCATTTATTTGATCTATTACAAGTATACAACCAAACACCTCACGAAATAGGAAGATAAAAACACTCAAATCACTCAACTAATCTATGTGGTAACATGTAACTAATTCGCTCAATTGCTCGGTCGTGACGAGTATTCTATCATAGGCTTGGCAAGGATACACATCTCCACCACTAGAGCTAAGGAGTAACAAGTTTATAAAGGTAAATATGGGTTTTTTGTATGGAAAGGCTTAATTCTTAATCATACTACTCAAAAGTACCAACTCCAACAGGCAGCTGAAGCAAACATACATTGCCATAACGACTGAATAACATGTTGTCGAATCACATACTCAGGTCGAATTTAACCAATGTAGGAATGAAAGAAAGATAATAGGGTAGGGATCTTCTAACTATCACCAATAGAGATAAACCCAACAGAGACAGCTGAGAACATCATATATGGCCGTCAACGACGAAAAAAAAAAAAAAAAAATAAGACAGCAAAGAAACATAAAGTTAAACAAGTTCAACAATCATGTTTAGGGGAGGATTGTTGGGAATTATACATTCCTGACTTAGTACCGTTAGTTATATTAGTTAGTACCGCTAGTTGTAATTTGTACTGACAGTACAAAATGTTAGTACTGATCAGATAGTTAGTACCGTTAGTATAAAAATAGTTAGTACCGTTTATGAGATATGCATGAGATATCTTAGGAAAGGATATGCATGATCTTTGTACGCGTTTTGTAAAGCCCATTAGGGTTTCCTTAGTCTATAAAAGGAACCCTAGGCATAGTTAGTAGATATAGTTCTACACAGATCAATAAAGATCGATTAGCAATCTTAGTCTTTGTAATCTGTAACCTAGTCAGATTCAAGTTATTATAAAAGTGTGAGTTTGATAAGATCTCTTGTGTTTTCCTATTATTGTTCTTCTTAGCATTATTGATTAGTTTTCCGCATAATCAATAGTGTTTAGTCATTGTTTCATCATTGTTGCTTTAGATTTATCTAGAGTAACAAATCCTTTACAAGCTAAAGGTTACAGATCCATTCAGTAAGGGATCCAACAGTTGGTCTAACGAAACACTCGCCTTTCCGCTGAATGAGATTTAAGTCAACTACAAGCTCCATTTCATTAAGGAACCGGTTGAGATTATGGACCAAAAGCCAAACAATTGAGGCAAAGTCGTATTCCCATCGTCAAAGTTCGTTAGGACTCGAGAAGGGATCCCGAGTTCACCTGGGATCATGAAGATCAATTCCTAAATAGACACCCTCCCTTGTTTTCAAAATCTGTATCGGCACTCAATGTCACGTCTTAAGCTTTGAGGACAAAACTCTTTTAACGGGGAAAGGATGTCACAACCCGTAAATTTCTGATCAATATTTTAGCCGTTTCCGTTTGATAATTTGAATTATTAATGTTTCGTTTAATTTTTACCGGTAACCGGGAAGTTGTTCCGTTATTTACTGAGAATCATTGCCGGAAGCGATCCGTGCATCCAATCATCGTAGCCTTTCATCATTAGACGCGTTTTTATGTTTTTAATTGATATTTAAAACTTTGGAAAATTTCGTGAAGTCGTTATTCGTTTTCGTTAATTGCGTGTTCCAGATACAACTAGTAACATAAGTATATACATGGAACCCTTGAAATTAAATCAAATAGAGCACTATGTTTCCTAGAATGTTGGAGACAAAATTGGTCCCCCTCCCTTGCACATACACGTCCAAACACACACACTCTCTCATAGGATTCCCAATTTGAATTTTGAATCAAGAAACATGTTTCCCCACCTTATGACACTAGTACATGTCCTTCCTAAGCAACCATTGGTAGATCATTTTGGTCCCCTTTTTCTCCCTTTGTCCCTTGTCGTGACCACAGACACACACATACACATTTTGATTTTATATTTTGCTTACTAGTTAAGCTAGAGTCATCATATTTATTATATACATTCTCATCTCTTATTCATTCACTTCACAAGAGAAAAACACACATATCCTTCTTCTCTCTTCTCTCTTGTTCGAACACCAACACACACACACAAATCCATATATTTTCAATCTTTGATCAAAACCATTTGAAGATAAAGTGTTCGGGTTGATATTCGGGTAGTTTATAAACAACGTTTGGGTTGTTTTAGTCTCTAATCATCCTCTAATCCTTCGTATTCTTGTAAGTCATCAAATCCTCATAAATCTTGTACTTTTATGTTCATCTTTATACATATATACTAGTTGTACAAACGGATTATAAAAGTTTACATTTCAAACTACGTAAACCTTAAAAAGGTTACTTTATGTTTCGAAAATAAATAAAAGAAGTATAAGGAAATCATAGTTTTGTGATCGTGGTTATTTTTATATAATAAAAATGGTAACTTATGGCTTATTATATTCGGCTTATTTAAATAAGCTTTTCGGAAAGCTTATTTGATCTTATTCGGGCTTATTGGGCTTATTATTGGTTCGGCCCAATAAGGAAAACGAAGGGGATGTTTTGTTCGAGCTTATTTGATTCGACTTATATTTTATTCGGCTTATTTCTTGCTTATTTTTGAAAGGACAAGACGTTAAGCTTATTTGGCTTAACAAATAAGCCAAAGAATGCTTACGGGGCTTTTAAGCCACGTCCCACATCAAAAAGCCCACGAACCGCGAGCTTAACTCATAAGCTTAAGGTTCGGCTTATGTTGTTTTGGCTTATTAAGAGCTTATGATAGCTTATTGATGAACCAAGGACTTATTTAATACTTTTTGCTTATCGGACTAGTTATAAAGAGTTTTTATTGATCGAACTTGTGAAATGTAAATTGAAAGTGAGTTTTTATTAAAGTCTATGACTTTGGAAAACATGTAAACACGAACGGGTCATGCCGAAATTTTGTAAGAATTATATACTTAGATTAAATTATGAAAATATATTTTTATAAAACTTTTTCGAAAAACATATTATTTATAAACGATAAATAATATATACTTAACTTATATAAATACATTAAAATACATATTTATATTTTCTACATACATATTTAATTTAAATACCGACAGTTAAGCGTGCTCGTGTGAGAGAAGCACTAGCATGGGTGACCTACCGGGAAGTGTGTAAATTAAAGATATAAAAACATTATTATCAAAAGTTTTTAAATCATTATTTGGGATTATTGGGTAAAATGCCGAACAATATATATATGTATAAATATATTTTACTTGAACGTTATTAAATGACATTATATATATATATATATATATATATATATCTTCAACCACAAAACCGATCACTAACGTTTTAATTATAAGGACATTTACAAAAGTATTTTTACATAAACGTTTATACAATATCCATATCTTCACCTATATCTCTTAGGTTGCATTCCTGTACCGCCGTTCATTTCTGGGTGATCATTTTTCTAGGCGCTTACTCTATCACTTCACCAACTCAAGGTGAGTTCGTAGCCCCACATTTTACTCGTTTTGAATAAATTTTTTTATAACTTGGGGTGAGAAACATTGCTTGCTTTAAAAATGGACACAAGTACTATACTGAGAAATTTTGTCCCCATTTACGTTTTGCCTAAAGTAGCGTTTAGACACTATTGCCCCAGCAATCAGAACCGTCATTACCATTAAACGACTGCTGGTTAAGTAAGCGCGAGTGAATAAATAGATCTATTGGGACTAATTATCCCTAACCGGGTAAGAAGCACTTACTAGTTCGAGTTTGCCAAGAACAAACGGATGTATTTCATGTCGAAACTAGTTATGTGGTCTTTGGTCAGACACCTGTAAGGGCAAGCAAATCATATGGCAGTGTACATGCTACTTTCCACTATTAGCCTCGGTGTCATGAGCTTAGTGCAACGTAAATGCCTCTTTATGTGAAGTTGTATCTCCTATAACTGTCATATACATTTTTTCGATCTTCCTGGTACACACTGATAAATTTGACACTAAATCTATGGGATCACCAACTTTAAAGGTTGACGTTTTAAAGCAGTTTTTCTCAAGTGCTTAGGTTGGATGTCCGTTGCTTGAATTATGTGAATCTCTTGCTGGACCGGTTTTTCAGAAGAGAAATTTATCTATGTTTTAAATATCGTTGTTGAAACTCATTTAAGCTTTCGCATTTTAACTCTTGAAACAATTGATTTGATCGATGTAAAACTTATTAATATTTTGAACTTATGCAACGGTGTTTATTTTTTAAATGTACCTTTAGAGGTCGTTCTTTATTGCTTTGTAGTTGAGATATTCATGAAGTCACGCCCCCGGACGCTTATTCTAACAGGACCCTATTTAGGGGTGTGACAAACTCCCAATCATCCCATACTTTACATATTTTTACAAGACAAGTGGCGATATCTACCACTTTATGCAAAACATTACATCGTTGACTTATAAGACATATCAACGAATAATTGATCCTTGATATAATTCATTCGGTTTAAGCTTTTGTGAAACGATTATCTCCAAACTTTCCACCCTTTTTGTTGCGATTTTTCTAATTTTTTCGTTTTTTTTATACATACTATGAATCTCGATGTAATTTCACCATCTTCACGATCATAATAACTTCGTATAATTTTCTCCATGATTCTTTATTCTTCGGATGCATCAATAATTGTGATGGTAGTAAAAATACATGAATTTTGACTACTTTATACATTCCCATTTGCATTGTGCAAATTTCTTCCCAACCGTACCAAAGATAGAAATAAACACAAGACTCGGGAAATACATACTTTACACTTTAAGCAACTAGCAACTGATAATGGACTTAATCTAACAGGGTAGGCTAAGGTGTAAAGGTGTAACGAAACAAACAGTTGGTGTTATTCCTAAAGGATTGGCTCTACAGGTTTTTCTAGGGGTATCTTACTCTTATAATGAGAGTAAACAAAGGGTTTATACGGGATTTAACTAACCAGTGTAGTTAGTTAATAAAACAACATATATAGGCTTTTTGGGTGTAATCCTAAAAATTTACCAATTTAAACAAGTTACTCCATCTAAATCCATAGTACTCATTATTGTGGTCTCGAATAGATATACCAAGCCAAGTTCTAAAGTCTACAACATCACCGGCACACTCATATTTTTGTGGAATTTGGGTAAACATTTGGAAACGGATAAGGTTAAATCCTCACAATATCTAATAAGGGTTATTGTGTGCGGGTTATGTAACAAGTAATTTCATAAAAGTATGCTTGAAATTTTTTTAAATTTAAGCATTTTATTATGAAAAATAGGACAAGTATGCATTCTAATTCCCATCCCCCCCACTTGAATTATACAACATCCTCGTTGTATAGATAAAACATTAAAAACGGGAAATTAAAAGAATTAGAATGAGAAACTCCCCTGATATTTTGCTCGGTAGATTCTCCAAGTTGAGTTTATAAGCAAGAATGTGTGTTGTAAATGCGTTTGAATGCCAGCATGAATACAATCACACATAGGATTCCAGATGATCGATACTTCACCAACTTCTTGTTGTGGGGGGGGGGGGAGGGGGGGGGGGGGGGGGTCGGGGGGGGTTGTGCAGGGGCTGGGGGGGGGGGGGTTCCTATGTAAAATATAGGAAAAACATGCAAAAATCATATTTCGGTACCTACGGTTAATTATAAATAAAATAAACAAACTGTACATGAGACCAATACACCGTATCCATAAACTAGAATACGCCGTATTAAGAAACCTGTAAAAATTATCTAAGTACGGGTCAGTCTGCTATATATGTTGTATCATATAATGAATACGTCGTATAGACAGAACTGACAATAATGTTTCCAATGCACAAAAATAAAAGACTGATGACGTCCATATAGTCAATACACCGTATGGTGTGGGGGCGGATACGCCGTATTGATGTCTAGGAAGACAGACTCGATAAATTAATTAAAAACAACCGGGTTGTCTCCCGGGAAACACTTTTCTTTACAGCGAAGTCTTTAAGTTAGACTTGTCCCTCAGCATTCTATCACCGATTCGCACTTTTTCCCCGGTCTGCTTTTCATTTATGTAATGGATATGGTTCTTAAGTATGTAATCAATCAACGAGTTAATTTGTTGAACTTACTGCCAGGCTTGATTCTAGCCAAAAGATAGGGGATGTTGACTGAACCAACATCCATCCCCCTCAGAAAAAAAAATCAGTCATGGTCACCTTCTCAGGTGCCTGACTCCTCCCAGCAATACTGCACGCAAACAGCCAATGGTAAAGCCTAAGCATTGGATCCCTGATAGAAGTGTAGGACGGGGTTGTGCCAAGGAAATCTCTAGCAGATAAAATCCCTATACAGTAAGCACCCAGATCCCCCTTGTCGGGGATCTGCCTCGCAATCTCGGCCTAGTATGCATCGAATCCAACTGACTCAATTTCCTCAGCAGTATGTAGGCCCATACCCAAAATAAACCCTCTCAAGCTCATACGACGCCTAACTCCACCTAACTAAAACTGTAAAGCCCCGGTCGTATCCAGATCAAGTACTGCCTCTTCAAACCTAAATGTACTAAAGAAGTCCAAAATGAGCTCGTGTACCGATGGGCCTCTAATCTCAAATAGCCTCCTCCAAGCTCAGCTAGTGAATACACCCTGTCTCTGAGCATCCATGTACTCCTTCAGCATCCTACCACTCAATCCCTTATCCATCAGCTCTGTCAATCCCCAAAGTCAAAAACCTAAACCCGGTATATCTCTCTACCATATATCCTACCTAATCTCTCCTCAAAATCTGTAATATTAGCGTCTGTATAATCCAACCCCATAAATCTAAGATACTGATGCCTCTGATCCCTAGGTGGAAGAGCCATATCGTGGGTTTACACGAGAGTTTTTTTTAAACGATAACTCGCCATTAAAGTCTATAGCTAGGAATTCGGTTTCAACGAATCGGAGGTCGTGAACGCCTTTATCATACCAGATCTTACCATACTTAACAGTTTCACAGTTATACACTTTACCATGCCGACGAGCTTTTTCTTCTCCGAGCCTAATGTTTTCTTCTATAGGAATGTTCGGGTTGTCCATCCTATAATAAACTTGCTAGGAAAGAAAACCATCAAATAACTTATACGTCGTATTCAGTAAACTAAATACACTGTATTACACAAATACAATAAGCAAACAAACAGGAATATAAACTATTCTAAACTACACTAATCCTAAGGGTTAGATTAATATAATGTTAAAAACTAAAATATCAAATAAAAATCAAGATTAAATTTTCACTCCCGAGAAAAAAAACAAAAAAGAGTAATTTTTAAAAAAAAAAATATATATATATATATATATATATATAAAGGGGGGGGGGGGGGGGGGGGGGGGTAAATACAAACGGCGCCAAAAACTTGATGTGTCGTTGTGTCGTTGTAATTTATGTTTCAAGTTTTAAATTTATATTTTGCCGACTTTACCAAAAACAACACTTTAACGGGCAGTGTACCTGGTCGATGAGAGTTTTATGGTAAGTAGGGTGTCGATCACTAAGAGCGAGAAACAATCTTTTAGTTTATTAGTATTTTGGTTATCTAAACTAAGTTAATTTTATTCTATATTAAACCTATGATAAACCTATGTTAATCCTAAATCTAACGGATAAGGGGGTTTTCAGCCTGAGAGACTGACACGGGTTTTGTGGTGACTAAAATCAACTTAAGACACTAAAACACACGCAAGCAAATTAACAGAAGATAAAAGAGCAGTCTAGCCGAATATAAGAAAACAGTATTAACCATTATTAATCCAATTAGAACGTTGGTTTGTTTATTTAGTGCAATGATTACTTATCTCGAGGTGGCATATCATTCTTAAGACTTAGGCGGTACTTCTTCCTAAGACCTGGATACAAAGCATTATGTCACAATTAAACGTATTTGCATAAAGCATCCTTATTTGCTGATTATAATCTATCTTAGGGATTAAAGCAATGGTGATCTTGTTAAACCCTAGCTCATAAAGACTTTACCCACTTACTACTTAAAGGCAATTTATACACTAGTAGTTCACTAAACAAGTCTTTAACAATTAATTAGGATGTACTCGTTGATCCCAAGGGTCACCTACCGGTCCAACTAAGCTCATAATCTAAAGGCAAAAATAGGTCGTTATTTGTGATCCTATTGGTCTAGATGTATAAATTATTATATGGAGAGCTATACCGGCATCTAGATTACTTGGTCTGTATCACTAGATCAAGTTGAATGATAGGTCGCATATTAAAGCACATAAACAAGTATAAATTTATAAACATAAACAAACATACACCGATAAATTAAGCAATCAAGATACAAACAAAATCAAACATTCAGATCTTAATAATAATGGATAATACCCGAAGGTAAACTAACCGAGTTAACGTATGATACCAAAAAATGAACGATTACAAAAGTATAAGAAGTTACACGTTGTCTCCTATGGATTGGATCGCGTTTCAAGACCTCTTTTGCTTTTTTTCTCCTCTAAAAATTGAATTTTGTGGTTTAGATATCGAGAATATGATTTAGCAGCGTATCCAAAGTCTTGGATACGGCGTATTGCAGATTTCTTAGAGTAAGGACCACGTTTGATATCTTCCAGAATATTCACCTTTTATATCTTTAATACAGCGTATTGATCTTCTCTGGTACGGTGTATTGATCATGTTTCCTTCGTGGTTTTTGGTGAGTGCAGACACGGATACGCCGTGTCTTCCTTGATGGATATGGCGTATTGGTTGTCAAAACATTAATCTTCAAAATATCTCCATTTAAGCTCCAGAATGTGCGCCTCTATGCTAATATTCACCAAGTACTCCATAATTAATGCAATTCTCAAATATAAACGATTAAGTAACAATTCTTTGCAATAATCATACAAAATGGGTTAATTACATGGTATAAATGATGCTATAAAATAGACGTTATTTGATGTCATCAGGCATCGTAATAATGGTCCAGTGCAGTTGGGATGATATGAATCAAAGAATTAAATGCAGTAGACTAGAAACTCCTATCGGCACCAGTATTAAATAAAATCAAAGCATAACGATTGTTTAGGAGGATCGTACCTGTAACGACATTGGAGTTCGCATTTGTCCCGGCAGTGCCCACAACATTACCATTCCCAGCTTGATTTCCCTGATTCTTGTTCTTTAATTATAGGCAATCCCTCTTGTAATGGCCCCGAGCTCCACACTCAAAGCAAGTGAGAACTCTTTGATTTGCCCCTGAGGCTCTTTAGTTGTTGGCAGCAGCAGGCTGGCTTCTACAGTCACGGGCCAGATGGCCAGTCCTCTTGCAGTTGGTGCACTTGGGAGCACACTGCCCATCATGATGGTAGTTGAATTTAGGGCACATAGGTTTAGCTCCCCCGTACAGCTTCTTCTCCCCAGGCCCAACAGTGTAGGCCCTTGCCACATTTTGCCTTTTGAAAGGCTGCTGTTGATTTTGGTTGTTTCTTAAGTTGTCATCAAGCTTCCTTTTATTTTCAGCTTGGCGATTAGCAAAAGTACGGATTTTCTGATCCATCAGCTCAGTTGCAAACTCAATTGCATCTTGCATTGTCTTGGGCTTAGAAGCCATCACACTTCCCTGAATCATGTCAGGAAGTCCACCGACATACTTCTCAACCTCATCCGATTCTTCGAGAAACATTCTCAAGAAAAATTAAGTGCCAACTCTTGAAATTTTGTTGGTTATGCTCAACACATCAGTACCTTTGACTTTCGATTTCCCGAGGTCAATCTTCTAGCTTTTAATATAGCATTTGATGCTAGAGTATCTTACTGGTAATCATCTTTTTAATGTTTTCCAATGTCATCACCATATGACACCTTACTCCGATTATCTTTCTTATTAGAGTGGGAGTTCTACCACTTTTTAAAGCATTTCCATGAAGAGTACAAGTAAGCATAAAAAACCCTTTGATATGAATGCAAATCTATTTCAGTCGATCTATATGGAAAACAGACTCTATTTTCTTGAACCACTGAGTCAGACCAACAACTCCTTCAGTACCCTTGAAATTTAGGGGTTGACAATTAAGGAAGTCATTGTAGGTGCACTCACAAGCAATAGGCACTATCTTCTTCCTCTAGTTTTGGAATCATAACTATCATCACCATTACTACTGCCTCGGGTAGCTACATACTCAGCCAAAGCAGTAGCAACTCCTTTGGCTATTAGTGCCTTAATTTGAGCATTGTTTATAGGGGTGGTGGTTGCGGCGGTTCTTTTTGGCGGCATTTTCTTCAAAATCAGAAGAAAATATAAAACACGTTAGATTTCATACAATCATAAACGTAACATGACATATGCATAATAAATAAAATGAGATCACAACATACAGTAAAATATACAACTGAAGTGAAATCAATAATGATATAAATAAATGACATTCATTCATAATAAATTCGATACAGACATGATAGATCTTGGTCACAAACTACTAGTACAGATGAGATACAAAATGAAAAATACAGTCCTAAGTCAATGCTAGCTGGGAATTACCTATAATACTTAGCATGCCATACAAGATAGCTAAAAGATGACAAAAGATCCATACAACCTACTAGTTGGGAGTTACCTATAAAACTTAGCAGGATATACAGGATAGCTACAAATGGTACAATACTAATAGTTAATACCAACATCAGCTGGTCTATCCTAAGGCTCTGGATCTCGAGTGAGCTCTGGCTCTCTAGTCTTGTCGTGTCCCTGCTGAATCTGTCTCTGTAATACCCTGACCTCTGCTCGATATGCTAGGAGCTCAGCATGTACCGCCTTGTTGTAGTCCATGGCCTGTGACCATGCCTGTCGGGTATGCCTAGCCTCACTCTCTAAAAGCATAGCTGTGTGGAGATGATCTCGTCTATCTCTAAACAACGTGTTGACTTGGTTTCTCAAAAGAGCCCATTCATTTTGGGCATCCTCAAAATGAACATACATATCATGAGTATCCGTGGCAAGAGTAGCGGCAAGATCTATCACTCTCTGGCTCAAATCCTCTAAAGTGGTTGGTGCTCTCCCCTCCGTCTCCCCAACCATGTCATCCCAAACATCCTTAATCCCATAGCCAACCTCTCTAGATACAAGACGTCCAGCGGTGGCATCCACAGTATCAAAAAAACTATAATTAGTAGTAGGAGTATCATCCAATCTAGGCTGTCTAGCAGCAGTAGCCGCTAAACTCTCCCAACCTCAAACCTACCAATGGGAGCACTCAAACGAGCTCTCTTCTGAAGCAACATGTCTGCCTTAGGAATATAATCCCTGTGAGTAGTAGATGGTAGCAAAAGAAGCGGTGATGGTATCTATGATAGGTTATGGGTAGATGGTGATGCAGCTCTAGACCGAATCATGGCTGCTTTGTAGCCCAGTGGTGCCTCAGCATAGGTAGAGCTAGTAGTAGGTGGTGATGGTAGAGGTAGTGGGGGTGAGGGAATCTGGGGAAGCAGAGATGATAGTAGAGTAAGTGGAGATGGTGGTGGTAATGGAGGTGTAGGTGCAGCAGCATACTCAACAATGCGTGCCTCTATGGATGCTGTCATAGGTGGCAAGAGTCTGACAGATATCCCATCCCTACAAGGTCTAGGTGATTATGGTGTGGGTGCAGACTCGTTAATCTTAAATGCCTTTGTTTCCTTAGCTGAGGGGACACGGTCAAGAGCATGTACATTAGAAGAGTCGGTCAGAGCTAGATGCTCCTCCTCCTCCTCGTTATCATCCTCATCCTCAAAGGCCTCCTTATCCTCGTCATCAGCATCATCCTTGGAGGACTCATCATCATCATCTTCTCTATCAGCAGGATAATCGGCAGGATCCTCCTCGGGTCCTCCTTTGGTGTGACAACCATGACTTGAGCAGGTTAGTCAAACCGTTAGTGTTGACTTATGTGTCTGTTCCAAAGTATGGTTTATGTGATTCTATGTGTTTATATGTGTTTATGAGGTATTGGTAACCAATCTATTGAGTGTGATCATTTCAATGAGATTAGAATGATGGGGAAATTTGTTGAGTTCATTTCGTTCATTTTAATGACAAGGAAATGATTTCTGATAATTTAGCGTTTGCAATTTAATTGTGTAAGTATATATATATACGTATACATATTTTGTGTTAGTTATCTAAGATAGGTTTAGCGTTTAAGTGATAGATTAAGAAAATGTAAAATTTCTATTTTTAGAAAGTTAGGTTGGAAATGAAAATTTATTTTTAGAAAGGTAGTAAACTGCGTTTATGCAAAAAGATATAGTCAAATTAATTAAGGTTTTTATAAAAACTTAAGGTTTTAATTGTAAATATATAATTAAAAAAAAAAATTTAAAAATATAAATATATATATTTCGGCCTAGTAGGGTTAAAAAGAAAAAATATATATATAATTAAAGTCCTAATTCTAATCTAAACCTAATTAGACTTAAACTACAACTCTACTAGGAGGCTTATAAATATAAATCATAAACCCCTTCCGCCCCTCACTTGAGTTCGACCGTCCATAGAGGAGAAGAAGAGAGAAGACGATTTTTTTCTAGGGTTTCACTTTAAGGTACGATCCGATTTTTTTTTAATTATAGTTTGTTTATAATTCTAGTAACTTAGTTATGATGGATTAGGGTTTAAATTAAGTTTTATAAATTACAGTTTTTAATATCTAGAAAGTTTATGATATAATAATATTAGTTTAATCATTAGATCGATTGGATTAGCGATAAGATCATGCGTTAGGGCTTAGATCACTCGAATTAGATGTTTAATTCACTACAGAAAGTTAGGCAGTTTTGTAACGAGCATAACTCAATCATAAAAGATCAAATAAATAATTTACAATATACTGGAGATAACATCAGAGAGTCTACTTTCCAGAAAAGCCAGCCTCGTGAGTTTTTATGGTGAGGAAGTGGGTCAAAGGGTCATTACAAAATCAGTGTCTAAAATAGTGACGAATTTCAGTTTTGGTTTTTATTTTTCTAAAAACACTTAGACATTGCGTTAGAGGCTCTAAGTCTCGTGGAAGTTAGTTCATATATTGTGTGTATTCTCTGAATTTTTGCTAAGGTCATAGTGAGGTCTATGTTGGTTAACCAATGTCATACTTTTAGAAGGTTAGATTCTGGACGAATTCTGAACACTTAGGATTAATGAATTTCTAAGGGGTATTTATAAAAGGGTGGTGACTTTGGGAGAGCTATGAGAGGTTCATAGGACATATATGTAGCATGACGAATTTTGGTTTTAATTATGGGAGTGTTTAAGTAGTGCGTTTAGGGTGCGCAAGTAAGAGTAAAATTCTGCTTAAAACCAGAAAGTTTAAGGAGTAGCATTTAAGTATAAATGAAATATGTAAGAA
>BQNB010068616.1:0-28959 GCA_026074375.1 Tanacetum coccineum | reverse complement strand
TGTTTGATTAGGTGATATGTTGTTTGATTGTGATTTGGTTTGGTTGAAATAAGTTAACGTAATGAAGATAATGAAACTTTGGCAAAACGCAGTGAAGAACCCTAGACAAAACACGGTGAAGAATGAAATTTTGCCAGAGTAACTTATTATCAAAACGCAATATGGTCTTCAAGCAAAACGCAATGGAGGTCTTAAGCAAAACGCGATATTGAAGCAAAACGTAGTGATGAATGAAATTTTGCCAGAGTAACTTTTTATCAAAACGTAATATGGTCTTCAAGCAAAACGCAATGGAGGTCTTGAGCAAAACGCAGTGATAGCTTGAAGCAAAATGCAATGAGGTCTTGAAGCAAAACGCAGTGAGGTATTCAAGCAAAACGCAATGATATCTTCAAGCAAAACGCAGTGAGGTCTTCAAGTAGACAAAACGCAACCTTCAATAACCAAAACGCAATGACCAAAACGCAACCCCAAATACGAAACCAAAACGCAACCCCAAATACGACAAAACGCGGTATTGTTGTACTATACAAAACGACAAAATGCAGTGTACTATTTGAGGCAAAACGCAACCAAGAATGTCTTAGAGAGGCAAAACGCAGTAAAGAAAAATACGAAAATTTTCACCTAAAAACACCTAAAAATCACCCTTTTGAACGTTTTTGCTTGGTTTCTTTTGTACAACTTAATCCTAGAAGGTTATAACAACTATAAAAACACTAACTTTAACATCACAAACGTGAGAATCAAAGAGTGTCAAGAAAAAGACCATAAACCTTCAAAAACCAAACTTTTGATCTAAACTAACCAAGAAAATGCACACACAATCTATCTAATCATCCCATGGGCTCTGATACCAATTGTAGTATATTGGATATCACAATACAAGCTTAGGAATGATGGGTTGGCCAAATTTCTAGAGAGAGAAAGTGACTTGTCTAGTAAGAGAAAACACCTTTAAGTGTATGTATTATCAAATGAATAACCAACCCCTTCCCATGGATGGAAAGGGATATTTAAACAAGTGTTTTGGTGCCCCTAAATGGGCCATGGAGTAGGCTAACAAGTGGGTAAAGACACGGCCCAAGACCATAAGTCGTACGGTAACTAAAAGATTAAAACTAAGACTACGAGCTAACCTATGCTAGATATAACACGGGGTGACCGAGTCTTTTACATGGATTTTCATAATCCTAACATGAATATACGTGTGTGTATAATATAAGTACCATGCAAAAACCATAAGGATCAAAAGTATGATCCCTCTATATCGACACACACAATACGTTCGTAGCAAACAATAATGTATGCTAGTACTAGTAGTGATTAAGAAAACGATCTCCTGATTCTTGACAATCAACAAAACTCGAAACCCTTTGTAGTTTTATAGCTCAATCGACCTAAATAAACAAAACCCGAAACCCTTTGTGGGTTTATTCATCGATCGATCAAAAGAGAAAGAAGAGAGGAAAATTAGGGATAATTTTCTAGCTTTTTGAATGTGTGACTAAATAATGAATTTAGGATTCATTATATAGGCGCATAAAACTTGGCTTGCAAGTTAAGCTATTCCACCTCCTTTTGGAATTAGGAAACCAATCGGATAAAGAAAGAGAGGAGATTTCTCACACTTTCCTTTTCTCCGTATTTACATAACGGTCCTTATAATTAATCACTAATTAATATATTACATTTAATATATTAATATTATTGTTTTACGTATTAACGCGTGCGTCCCCATAGGATCGAATAAAAATCCCGGACATATATTATTTTTACGTGGACATAATCCAACATCTAAAATTGTTATCATTCAAAACAGTGAAAAGTGTTGTACTTGTGTCCTTTTGTAAAATGAGCAATGTATCCCTCCGCAAGATATGTAGATGAGTATGAAAACGAGTATGTAAATGAGCATGTATTCTCCCCCAAAATAGTTTAAAACAAGTAAAATAAGGGTCATGAAACTCACCTTACACAAAGTAGTGATTCGAGAAATAATCAACAAGTATAAACGTGCGACCAGTTCCTAAACGCAACCAATCGAGACCAAAAGTTCAAAGTTGACGAGAAAAAGAACGAGACCCATTCTATAAGCTTCACCCCAACATCAACATGTTCCATCGTTTGTACGTATATATTATCAACTAACCACCTCTAGTTACATCTATATGTCTACTGCTATTTTTGAACCAAAAGTTTATATACTTAAGAGAAATGACATCTTAGTTTTTTCTATCATAAAACTCAAGTAATGAAAGATTGAATAACAATGACATGATTTCATTTGTGAGAAATAAAGACTTAATATATATATTTGACTTATTAACTAAAATTTATCACTTGCATAAAGTTAAACAAAATATTTGTTTTGTATGAAAGCGAAACTAAACAAAGTATTACGAAACAAAAAAAAATTAACAGACAATTTGAAAATAATAATCAACAAGCATTATTAGAGATTTCCAAAATCAAACATGAATTAAGGGTTCAACTAATCAGATTTTCATACTAACTGATGAATTCATTAACTACATATTTTGAAAGCAACTCACCAAACATAAATTTAAAAATGTTGTTTCACACATATGCAAAGAGATCAACTACATCTTGCAAAAAAAAATTAATAAAGTAAAGATTAAATTGAAAACTAAGATATTTATATAAAAAAATATTACGATAGATCATTTGTTGCAGGTTGAGGCGTGTTGGATGTGCAGCCACCGACTCTCATTGAGTTTGATGTCGACTCTTTTTTTTTCTTTTCTTAACCAACATATAACCTAAGCAAAATGGACTTATGCCACATTTGGGCTGAAAGTGGGCTGGACAGTTGGCTTTGGCTGGGCCTGTTGTGGAAAAATAAGGCTTGGGCTGGGTTTCATTGTAGGCTCAGTAATAGGCTTTTCTTTGGCTTTTTTCGGGCTTAAAAACATCTTTTTGTTTTTCGATAAATGCTCGAAATTTAATGTAATAACAAATATTTACGTAATAATCATAAATGTAAATTCACATGACTTACGTAACATTTTTATGACATTTAACACATACTTGTTAAGAGTAGACTAAAATTTTATTTTATTTTATTTTTTTGAGTAAAGAGATTATACCCGGTGAAAATATAAAAAATAATTAATAATAATAATAATTTAAAGTAAAAATAATAATATGTTACGAATAGGCTACACTTAGTCTAGAGTTGGTGTGTGTTCAAAGACATTTTTCAGTGTGCGCGGGATAACATCCCGGTTTTATGTCAAATTAACCACGTAACTTATAAAAGTCAAAATAATGCACGTAAAGGTTAAAATAATGACCTGGAATTTACAGGGTGTGACATACGTTCCCCGTTTAAAGAGCTTCATCCTGAAGCTCACGGTGTAGTATTCGACGATGGTTTAGGGCCGGCGACAAGATGTGGATATCTCTTTCGGATTTGATCTTCACGTTTCCAAGTAAATTAAGGACCTCTTCATGAATTCCAACGTATTTTCACAATCAGGATACGACTTTGTTTAAATGTTTGACCCCACGGTTCATAATTTCAACCGGTTCTTCTATGAAGTGAAGCTTGTCGTCGATTTGTATTTCATCTAATGGAATAGCAAGTGTTTCGTCAGATAAACACTTGTTCAGGTTCGACACATGAAAAGTACTATCAACTCTGCTTAGTTGTTCTAGAAGTTCGAGTCGATAAGCAACAGTTCCAACTTTAACAAGAATCTTGAAAGGTCCAATATAATGCGGGTTCAGCTTTCCCCATTTTCTGAAAGGTATCCTCACATATGCGTAACTCTGTCGGCGTTTACGAGCAACCTGTATTTTGTTGCGTATCCGAATGATCTTCTTAGTCGTTTCACGGTTAAGCTTCGGCGCCAGCGAGTTGACTACCCCAACCTTGGTCCAGCAGATGGGTGATTGACACTCTTGGTCGTAAAGTGTCTTGAACGGTGCAACCTTGTTGCTGGTACAGTAACTGTTGTTGTAAGAAAATCCGATTAAACGTAGATTAGTATTGCAACTGCTTCTATGGTCAAGTTCGTAGCATATCCTTCATAGTCTGTATACTTTGCTCGCTATGGTGGTCGATAAACACAATGCACCTTGTACCATATTAGTGGTGTTCCAAATCTTCAACGCAAGGACTATAGCTCCTAGCTTTAAGTTATGTGTCAAACGTTTTCGAGGAGTTCAGTGAAATAACTAAATAGGATAGAAGATAAATACCAAATAAAAGGTAAAATATAAAATGTTTGCAATGTGCATGTAGGTATGGATCGAGTGTCATGAGAACCCTTGATGAAAGGATAGAGATAAGAAAACATACGAAAACTGAGAACTAGTGAGTTGTACTAATGATCAAAGAAGTACATATCAAGTAACATCACGCATCAAGATCGAAGTATGAAATAATAAATGTGAACGAAAGAACCCAAAGGAAGAGTACTAATCTCCAAAAAGAGTAGTCGTCAATGTAAAAAGGCTACATCGAGTATAATGATTTATTATTCGATTATAATGATTTTTGAACAAGGAATGCTAAAAAGAAGAGATTAAATATATTTATAAAAAGATGCAAATGACCATTGATCGATACAACGAAAGAATCATTAGATCATAAAAAAATGATCATAGCATCGCAAGGGAAACCAATGAGAGTATATGAAGAAACAATAAAAGATATTACGAGCATGTAATGTACGAACATGTCAATGACTTAAAAGTGCACGTAAAAGAAGATTCGTACAGATGGAATAACGATCAAAACAATGAATATAGGAATGATCCGTATAAACAAATTTCAGATCAAAAAAAATACTAGGAATTATCTGTACGAGCAATCAAACAAACAAAAGAACCAATTGATCATATAAATAGTAGAGAGAAGTAAGTATCAAGGATATCCGTACAAATATAGTAACATTCAAAAAAGAAATGAACGCAAATAATTATTCGATCAACAAAATAAACATAGAGAGTCCTTTGTTCTACAGATTACAAACCAGAAGACTATAGAAAGTCATCTTGTACCATTAATCGATGCAAGCGAGAAAACTAATATGAATAGCTGGAAGAGGCATATCTCAAAGAAACAATATATCAAGGATGCTAAACGAGATAGGTGCATTAATTGTACAAACAATTAATTATTAAGAAGAATTAATACCAAATGGCTAAAACAAGCACATATTAAGAAAATTGTATATCAAGGATGTTAAAATAGGATATGTGAAATTAATTGTACAAACATCTAATTATTAAAGTGAGTGGAAATATCCATACCATAAAGCGAACAATACATCGAAAGTTTTCAAAGAAATATTTTAAATACAAAGGTCATCATTAGCTTTGATGGTCGAGATTCTCTCTTCGGAGTGGGGGCTGTTGGTTGAGTCGTACCCAATGATGTTTTAGTCGAAAGGTGTGAGCTTTATTAGCGTGGTCTGTCTCAAGGGTCTTTATGCGTGATTCGTTCTCGGTATCTCGAACCCCGTTCCGCTCAAGGCTAAAGAGCATGCCAGCCATATGTTGGGCTATGAGTCGTTGATAGCTGCCGAACTTAAAAGTTATCTTCTTGAGGATATAATTTTCCAAAATCTCAAGAAGTAAGGAGAAAAGAATGGGACGTTAATGAGTCGTGTTTCAAAAGTAGGTGTTGCAAGACGGCACGTACGAGGTGACAAGTTACTAGTCGCGTTCCAATTAGCCGGCGTTTCTATGCGGGGGTTACATGACGACGCATGTATTTCAACAGTATGAGACGAGTGTTCAAACTCGGAGTCGGATAGTAAAATAACGTAGGGTCAGCAAACTGTGACGAGTTTCAATGTTATGTAAAATAATATTATGCAAATTCATAAAAAGTTTTAAAGACCATCGTATCACTCATGATGTCTTGAGAAACGCTTAGAGACCATTGTTTCACTTACAATGTCCTGAGGAAAATTTTATTGACCATTGCGCAACTCATAATGTCTTAGAAATAAATGAGACCATTCTGTCACTCACAATGTTTTAGGGAAAGTTCTATTATTTATATAAATAACTTTTATATAAATGTAAAATATACACAAGATAGGTATATATCTATATCATGTAAGCAAGTAGTGTAACCAAGTAATGTTACAAAGTAAGCAAGTAGTGTGTATGCACATGAAAAAGTTTGATATGATGTAATGTTTGTGAAAACGGTTATAGTCTAGGTAAAATATGCAACCTAGTTCTCTATAAACTTGGCTCTGAATACCAATATGTAACACCCTCAAATTGGGTCGCAGTGAAAAGTATGTCAGAGAGCATTACTTCATAATACCATTGCACAAGATGTGAGAGAACGACCTCTAAATGAGTCGTTTGAAAAGTAATCTTTGTAAAATTTGGACTCCAATGCATATCATATAAGTCAAGCATCTATATCACCTGAGAAAAATATGCTTAAAAGTGTCAACATAAAGTTAGCGAGTTCATAGATTTATGTAAATGTAAATGTTGGATCAAAAATTTGTAAAGTGTGGATAACCATTTCAATCCTTATAATAGTCACAAAAAGTAAGTATAAATGTTGAAATCAAAGATTTATAAAGTGTGTATGACCATTTCAATTCTTATAATAGTCACAAAAATGTAAGTATAGTTTTAGAACCAAAAGAGTATAGTGTCTACTGCTTCACCACAGTATCATGAAAAATGTTTAGTAATCAGTAATATTCAACAAAGTAGTGTGGACCACAAGATTTCAAAGTGTATGACATTGTAACACATACAATATCACAAAATGTAATTATGACTGCACTAAGCTCATGAAACTGACGCTACGACATGTATGTTTGCAATTTAATGCCAATGAATGCCCTGTGTAGATGTCAACCCGTAACATCCCAAATCCGACATGGTATACGTCCTTTAGTTCAATCCGTCGAACTAGTGAGCGCTACTCACCCGAATGGGGATGTCAATTCTAAATAGATCTATTTATAACACTCACGCTTACACAATGTAATTAACAGTTCATGATAATGGGCAGTGTGGGTTATTGGTACTTAGGCACACTACGTAATTATTGTAAACAGTAAAAAGTGTTGTACTTGTGTCCTTTTGTAAAATGAGCAATGTATCCCTCTGCGAGATATATAGATGAGTATGAAAACGAGTATGTAAATGAGTATGTAAACCAGCTTGTAAATGTGTATGTAAACGAGTTACGAAATCAAGTATGTAAACGAGTTTGCAATGAGTATGTAAACAAGTTTGTAAACGAGTATGTAAATGAGCATGTATTCTCCCCCAAAATAGTTCAAAACAAGTAAAATAGGGGTCATGAAACTCACCTTACACAAAGTAGTGATTCGAGAAATAATAAACAAGTATAAACGTGCGACCAGTTCCTAAACGCAACCAATCGAGACCAAAAGTGCAAAGTTGACGAGAAAAAGAACTAGACCCATTCTATAAGCTTCACCCCAACATCAACATGTTCCATTGTTTGTACGTATATATTATCAACTAACCACCTCTAGTTACATCTATATGTCTACTGCTATTTTTGAACCAAAAGTTTATATACTTAAGAGAAATGACATCTTAATTTTTTTTTATCATAAAACTCAAGTAATGAAAGATTGAATAACAATGACGTGATTTCATTTGTGAGAAATAAAGACTTAATATATATATTTGACTTATTAACTAAAATTTATCACTTGCATAAAGTTAAACATAAAATTTGTTTGGTATGAAAGCGAAACTAAACAAAGTATTACGAAAAAAATAAAATTAACAAATAATTTGAAAATAATAACAAAAAACATTATTTAGAGATTTCCAAAATAAAATATGACTAAGGTTCAACTAATCAGATTTTCATACTAACTGATGAATTCATTAACTACATATTTTGAAAGCAACTCACTAAACATAAATTTAAAAATGTTGTTTCACACGTATGTAAAGAGATCAACTACATCTTGAATTTTTTTTAATAAAGTAAAGATTGAATTGAAAACTAGGATATTTATATAAAAAAATATTACGATGGATCATTTGTTGCAGGTTGAGGCGTGTTGGATGTGCAGCCACCGACTCTCATTGAGTTTGATGTCGGCTCTTTTTTTTTTCTTAACCAACATATAACCTAAGCAAAATGGACTTAGGCCACATTTGGGCTGAAAGTGGGCTAGACAGTTGGCTTTGGCTGGGCCTATTGTGGCAAAATAAGGCTTGGACTAGGCTTCATTGTAGGCTCAGTAATAGGCTTTTCTTTGGCTCTTTTCGGGCTTAAAAACATCTTTTTGTTTTTCGATAAATGCTCGAAATTTAATATAATAACAAATATTTACGTAATAATCGTAAATGTAAATTCACATGACCTACGTAACATTTTTATGACATTTAACACATACTTGTTAAGAGTAGACTAAACTTTTATTTTATTTTATTTTTTTGAGTAAAGAGATTATACCCGGTGAAAATATAAAAAAATTAATAATAATAATAATAATAATAATAATAATAATAATAATAATAATAATTTAAAGTACAAATAATAATATGTTACGAATAGGCTACACTTAGTCTAGAGTTGGTGTGCGTTCAAAGATATTTTTCAGTGTGAGTGGGATAACATCCCGGTTTTATGTCAAATTAACCACGTAACTTATAAATGCACGTAAAGGTTAAAATTATGATCTGAAATTTATGGGGCGTGACATTTTTGGCTCTTTCATTTGTTGGTCATAGGTTCTGGCCGCGTTGGTAGTCCATCTTTAAATCCGCATAAGAGAACTCAACAAGTTTGTTGCACCGAAAATAGGACGTGGGAAGAAACGGCAAGGAGGAAGAGGCAGGTGGCTGAGGATTTTGCCACAATTTTGAGGAACACATGTTGCTGAATTTTTTTTACAACTTTTATATATGTTTAGTACATATTATGAAGCGTTTTCTTTCATTTTGTTGGAATAAGTGTCAGTTTGCCTTTACTCATTAACCTCTTCAGTATTACGTGTCTCATTAAATAATCGCAATTCCGTTTCAAATGGAGTCTAGGACTTAAATTCTGATCGGTACCATAAGTTCCTTAGTATAAATAATCCCTCCTATGCTTATTAAGTTACTACAGACATTCATGTTTTGGATGAGTGTCTGATAAACCAACGTTGAAACACATAAATGAGTAAAATGTAATTAATGAGACTTCTAGCTTGGTTACATATTATTGAAACTTTAAAAGAGTACAACTGCAGCAACAAAATAATGTTGCCCCATGGCCCATGGTATCATATGCCTATTGCTTCTGCCACTTCTGTCAACTATTATTTATAGTATTATTTTTGCATTTTTATTATTAACTGGTAGTATAATTTACTGCCCTTTAGAAATGGTATAGACGAGACTTAGCAGTTTAGAAACTTTTTGAATAGAATCCTCTCTTCTGCATTGGAAATTCCAACCTCCTTCTGTTCCGGCAAATGGAATTCAGGTTGTTTTTTGCTTCTCACTAAATGCTGTATTCCGGTTAAAAATTACTTTTGTTGCTTCTGTTTTCCATAAACATATTAATACGATGCATCTGTAAGTGATATAGCACCACTATGCACGTCGTCCACCACACACACGCACCACTGTAAACGTAAGGAAAACAAAGGTCTTTGCACATTTAAGATTCTAATTCTCATTTATGCTTACTATATATTCTATTTGTTTTCATGGAGTTTTGGTTAATGGGTCAAAAGATCTTAAAGGGTCAAAGTTGGAAAAAATGCAGTCGCAATATCTCAAATGGGTCAAAACTGAAAAAAAATCTTCTTTTAAAGTTAACCGATTTTGTTAGGAATCTGAAATATTAATAATGTTTGTAAGTAACGATCATGGATTATGTTGGTGACATGCTTACTAAAATGGTTTCCATTTTTCATTGTATTCCCATTTTGCAGATTTATGGTGAATTTTACCAGATGCTCCTACTAGAGCAAAGAGCTTAAAGGTTATATTAGCAAATGAGGGGTATTCTAGAAGTCTCGGGAGCAAAGCATTAGCAGAGTATGTATAGTTAGCTGTTTCTTTTATGTGTCTCTTGAAACGATTTTTCTCATGATCTGTCTTATGTGTTTGCAGGTTTTAAAACGACCAAAATTAATTATGCGCTGCGTATTGTTTAATCAATTGAGCCCTGCAAAAACCACACAAGTGCCTTCACGAGTGAACATGCTAAGTCATCAAGTATTCACAATAGAAAATGCGTCACGCTTACGATCGAATGCAACCTAATCCAATATAGGTCGTATAAGTACTAAACACTTTGATTATTTATAGGTCGTATAGCTCATCATACTATTGTTCGGGCTATCATAATTAAGAGGTCATGTAGTGACGTATGAGGAGCTAGGACACTTTAAATCGTAAATCCAACAACTCGTCGATACGCCACCCCGAAGAGGCCTCATTATGAAACTCCCTAGTAATATAGTACTTTGCTTAACTAAAACCACATATAATTCTATATAGCTATATCACCGTCTAATCGTTTTAGTAAAATTGTGTTTAACAAGTTAAAACGTTTATAATTACCGTTGTAGTAAAACTGGCGTAACTTTCGCGTTTTAAGCCCGATTTTAACGTTTCTTATGCCCACGCTTTCGTATTAGAACGAGTTATCATAATTTGGACCTACTGGTGAACAGTACTTTTTACTGTTCACACCAGTTATAAAGTTATTTTTATAGTTTTAGTTATCGTAAAACCCGTAAACGTCGTATTTTATTCGTTATAGCTCCGTTTTTAGCGATTCTTTCGAGCACGTCTTCGTAATTAAAAGTTTTATAATTATTTTCCAAAAATGTATCTGTTGTGAACAGTAACTTTTATAAAATTTATTTTATAAAAGTTTAATTAACGTATAACTTAAAATTAGCGTATCTCCTTCGTTATAAATCGGTTTTTCGAGTTCTTTACATGCCCACGATCCTTGTGACATGTAGTATTTTATAAAAATATAAAATAAATACTTTAATTTCGTATTTCAAACAGCCCCTAAAATAATTTTTGATAAAAATGTGTTTAAAATTGTTTTTATAACTTTTTAGTTTAACCACTTTGTTACAAGTCCATTACAACATTTATTATCACATGTCTTACATCCTTAGGGTCTCTAGTCCATGATTTATTCAACCACATAACACATGAATAGGTGTACAAAGTTATAATCACAAGCAGAAATCGGTTTTACATGTTTAAAAGTAACCTAATGGTGATTTCACTATATAGAACGTAATATACATATAAACAAATTATGAAAAGATTAGAGTGTTAGATAACCTTAGGTGTTCTGTAGTATGATGACCAACACTATATCTAAACCCTTGTTAGATCTATATTCCCAAGTTTTAACAACCAAGAAAACCCTAGCTTCCTTCTTGTTAAATACTTGTAAATGGTTAACCAGCTTTAAACACCTAAGGCGATATTTAGAATGTAGTAGAGAATGTGTGTAAATATGATAAGTAAAATTGGTATGGTTTTGGTTGTTTGTTTTTCTAGTGGAGCCGTGGCCTAAAGAAGCAAATGTAGGTTTCACGTTGTTTTCACCAAGAAAATGATATGTGTATTGTTTGATTACTTAGTACAAGCTTATATAGTCGTAGAACTATCAAAGAACATCAAGAGTGCGTTTTAAAGGAGTCTTTGGACAAGACTTAAGTCCAGGTCAAGGGAACACCATAAGGAGGTTTTTAGGAGACTCTTGGAAAAAAACTAGCTAAAAGTCCTTATGTTTTTAATGAAAAAAGGTTTTGTAAAGAATTTCAAAAGGTAAGAATGGTGCATATGGATACCCTTGGACAAACTACCACGACAATATAGGGGAGGGGGAGGGGAAGGTGCTAGTTGGTGATTTTTATTATCTTTATATTATCTAGCTAATTTTACAATTATAAGAAATAGTAAAAGGTAAAACTTGTAATGTAAAGTCTTGGTTTATTTCTTTGCATAAAATTTGGCTAAGTTAATAAATATGAGTGTATTTTAATAAAACTTTGGATATTGGGTATAATAATGGGTATTTGTTGAAGTGTAAAAAAGTTTTGGTGGTTCCGAATATGCCTAAATGTATTAAATTGTGAAACGTAAACATTTTTCACAACCAATAAAAATAAAATATAAAAAGTTTATTATTACTTTTGTAAAAATAATATAGTGCTTGTTTGACGAAAACTTTAATTCGTTTGGTGCCCGTTTGTGTTAATTGTTGATTTTTAACTTACGCGATTTAACTTAACTATTAAAATTAAAAGCGTACGAGTGACAGAAAAAAAATAAGTAGTGAAATATATGACTAAAGTAAAAAGACGATCATAAAAATGACTGAAAAATACATTGTGTTACAAATTTTTGGTTTTTTTTCTGGTAGTATAATTTACTGCCCTTTAGAAATGGTATAGACGAGACTTAGCAGTTTAGAAACTTTTTGAATAGAATCCTCTCTTCTGCATTGGAAATTCCAACCTCCTTCTGTTCCGGCAAATGGAATTCAGGTTGTTTTTTGCTTCACACTAAATGTTGTATTCCGGTTAAAAATTACTTTTGTTGCTTCTGTTTTTATCCCAAAACATATTAATACGATGCATCTGTAAGTGATATAGCACCACTATGCACGTCGTCCACCACACACACGCACCACTGTAAACGTAAGGAAAACAAAGGTCTTTGCACATTTAAGATTCTAATTCTCATTTATGCTTACTATATATTCCTATTTGTTTTTCAAATGGATTTTGGGTTACTAGGGTCCAAAGATCCTTAAAGGTGTCACAAGTTGGAAAAAATGCAGTCGCAATATCTCAAATGGGTCAAAACTGAAAAAAATCTTCTTTTAAAGTTAACCGATTTTGTTAGGAATCTGAAATATTAATAATGTTTGTAAGTAACGATCGATGGATTTATGTGTTGACATGCTTACTAAAATGGTTTCCATTTTTTCCATTGTAATCCCCATTTTGCAATTTTATGGTGAAATTTTACCAATGCCTCCTACTTTAGAAGCTAAGCGAGCTTAAAGGATATAATTAATACAAATGAGGGTATTTCTATAATCACGGGAGCAAAGCATTAGCAGAGTATGTATAGTTAGCTGTTTCTTTTATGTGTCTCTTGAAACGATTTTTCTCATGATCTGTCTTATGTGTTTGCAGGTTTTAAAACGACCAAAATTAATTATGCGCTGCGTATTGTTTAATCAATTGAGCCCTGCAAAAACCACACAAGTGCCTTCACGAGTGAACAGACACATTTATGCAAAGGTACAAACTTTGACTTTCATCTTGGTGATACGTGAATGTTGCTAGCATGGCAAGTGGTAAAGCTAATTCCAAAATTAAGGAGTAAAAAGTGTTTGCAGACACGGTTTCTCTCAACTCGTATCCGCCAGCCAACGCGCACTGTCCTAAGAAACATTCTCGCCTCTTAATTATTGTACTACTAATTCCTTTTATGGTATGCTTACTGAAGCACTGCCCATAATCCTTTCAAACTTTTTTTTTCTGAAAATAATTATTAATGGTAGGAAATTGCGTTTTGTAGTTAAGTACCATGTGCTGATGTCAAGTTAGATAGATGGATGGAATGCAGCGGCTGTAGTTACTTATAGTTTTTGGCTGTTAATTGGCTATAGTGAGAACTCAAAGTATGCCAATTGTGTGTAACTATGAACTGAGAAGATGACACATTATTTGCTCATCTTGGTGCTATAGATTTTTTTATGGAACTGAAGTTAAGGGGTGTTTGGATTAGCTTATTTTATGCGTTTGTTGGCTTATTTACATTGTATATAATTGAACTACATGAAACGCTCCATTGACAAACATCCCGTAGCGAAGCGCGGGTCTTTTAACCTCGTTTTAACTATATACAATCAGCGGGATTTTTGGAATATAATATTGAAAACCCGGGTCACATTTATTGTTTTTGACCCGACCCTGATCCACTCACCTCACATAACATAACCCGATCTAAAACCGCCTCATTATTATCTGCACTAACGATGGGGTTTAACACTATCTCCTTCTTTGATACGTGTCCTCCTCCATGTATTCTTCTCTCTATCAGTTTCTTAGTGACAAGAAAAACACACACACATTGGTTCAGGCACTCTTTTGTTTTTGAGCATTGTTGATTGTAGTGTTAAGCATATCACTTATAAATAAGCAGAAAAAATAAGCAATCTTATTGATGCAATTGATTGAATTCAATTTTTCAGTGTTCAATTGATTTGAGGGTTTATGGGTGTTTTGTCAGTAAGAATATGGGCGGGTCACAACATATTGAGGTTTGATTGTGTGAGGTTACTGGAGTCATATGCACATATTAATAAGCCGCCTCCGGTTCCTAAGGGAACCATCGATACGTTGGTTTTGTTGACTCAGACGTACGAGATGAGAGCCGGCGAAATGAAGGTATAGTACGAAATCGGTTTGCTATGATTATAATAGCTGTTTACCTTTCCTGTGATTTTGAAACTAGGGTTTATGTCAAAAATTTAGGGTTTTGCAGGTTAGCTTGAATTGTTGGAACCAAGACAAAATCAGAGGCAGATGCTACAAGAGATAATCCTAAATCTTGGAACCAGGACAAAATCAGAGGTCGATACTACAAGAGGCGTTACGATTTTCTTTAGTCGAGAAGGTGTAAGTTTTAACCTTTTTAAAGTTTTGTTAATTAATCATTAGGTTAAAATTAGGGTTTTTGTGAGGTGCTCATGAGATTTAGGGGGTTTGGTTCGGATTCCTTTGTCTTGATTAAGATCCTGTTTGTATCCTCTTAATTTACTCGGGTTCATAAGCCTAAGTGATTATAATTATTTTTGTATGCTCTTCGTTAACCTGCCATGTTGTAGCTTAAGCATTGTTTTGCATTTTGCGTATGCAATAATCAGATAAGCACCCTCTAAGATAAGCAAGTTTGCATTAAATTATGTTTACTCATGGTTTATCTAAATAGTAATCCTTTGTAATACGTAAGTGGTAAAAAATTTCAAACCTGTTAGACAAGAAAGGGTTGTCATTCGTATCCAAACGACTTTTCGTGGGTTTTTGGTATGTTAATGTTTAAGTAGTGTTTGGTATGATGTAATGAAAGTTGGAATGGAAACGGTTATTACGATTGAATGAAAAAATCTTGTTTGTTTACAATTATACAATGTAATGCTTCATTACAATGAATGACTCATTACATCAAAAACTACCCTTTTCATTCCATAGGGGCCCCATCCTTTTTTTTTTCATTACGTCCGTAATGTAATCAAAATTACATAAAAGTCCACCATTAACTAACCACACTAAATACACTTCTTATTAACTATAGACATTTTAGTCTTTTTCTTATCGATTGCATTACGTCTTATCATACCAACCAAACATTATTAATAAGGGTAATGAATTATTAAGTTACATCATTTATTCCATTACGTTGCTTATTCCATTCATTTAATATTTCATTACATCCTACCAAACGAACCCTTAATCTATTTGTTGTGTAGTTACTCAATTGCTTAAAATTTTCAGAAAGCATGAATTTTACTGTGTAAGAACAACTTACCTTGCGTTTCTTTGGTTGAATAAAGCTTACCTTGCTGATTTTTTTTTGCTGCAGGAATGATATTTATAGAGCTGTTATTGAAGTTAGTCGACATGAGTTGATGAAGTTCGACCGCGTGAGGATTAGGTTAAAGCGACTGGGATTGCTTTTGGGCTTGCATATCAGGTATTGATATCTGTTTCTATGTATAAATAGCTGATTTAGTGATAATCTAAATAATTTAGGGATTTAGGGGGTGTTTGGATGTGCCTTCGTAAAAGAGCATGTTGCATGTGGTGTATGAGCTGCACTTAGTCTTTAAAATGAAATGACAGGAGTAACAGAAATAACATGAATTCGTTTAAAAATCTTGATAGTAAAACTAAATGTTATCATGGCTCTTATAATGACATGTTTTAAGTCTGATGTTACATTTCTTTTTTAAAGTAGTATTGTCAAATAATGTTATGAAAATATGTGTTAACGGGTCAACTAACCCGGTCATAGATATGTTATTTCAGATGTGTTTGATACTACAAGCTTATTTGTTAGTATGTGCACAAAGGAAACCCTTAAGATGGACCTGAGCCACTTGAGTTACCAACTGTCGGAACATTAGCAAAATCATAGAAGATGCCTTTAAAGCCTTTTACATAACAGTAGTTTGTGTGAATTTAATATACAACGGTATGTGTCACCTGAGCCGCTTGACCAAAAAGGCTTACTTTGTTCGACTTCGTTGTTGTTGTTGGATAAATAGGGCCAAATTATTCATATAGATGCTTAGGTCATGGGTCAAAATAGGGATTCAGATTCTAAAAAGGGTAGGATTGAGCTCATCCGGAAGGTTGAGAACTGATATATGTATAAATTCTGTATATATAACTATTGTCTTGATTATTCATTTCCTTTGGGGGTTTTCTGTGCAGGAAGTGTTGCAACAATGCCTTTCGTGTTGTAGTGTCACAAGATATTGGAATCCTGCCCGACGTTAGTACGAAATCAAGGTGTTCACTCTTGGTCAATAGAACTCTTTGAGAAAGTAGGATGTAATGTCTGAGGTTTATTTTTGTTTTGTTTTTCATATATGGAATAAAGGGTATTTTGGAGATCGATGATTGCATATTTATTTGATGTAGGTACAGAGTGCGTGGATCTTTTGCGAAGGGGTGAACGCATGCGTTTTGAGGTTAGTTTCGCCCTTTTTTGTATGTTCCAAGCCAAATGGTGTATGTCAAATGGTGTAATCAGTTTGAATTGCAGACTCTTTTTTCTTTGCGCAATTCCCTTAAAGTAAATACTCACATGTACACATTTATTGCAAGTGTGCTAACACTATCTGATGGCTTCTTTTACAGTTGACCCTGCTTCACTTGATTGACGCTCACGTCTGTAGTGACCGCGTGAAAATTCCTTCCTTTCAATATCAACAATGCTGCACATTAAACGTTTTGGCGGTTGAAACTGCAATCCAAGATTTTCAGGCAGAAAATGGGTGCCTCGATAGATAAGTACATAATTATGTTATAAATATTACAGCTTAGATAAACCTTTTAGACAATTCTTCCTCTTCCAGATGTAAGTGTGGGTAGCTGACTGGCGTATTCAAATATTCTTTGTTCTAGGTTGCTGTTTAAAAGCTACGACTTCTTTTCATAAAATTACACAAACTGATCTCATGGCATCAAACCTCCTACTGCTCTCCATCCTCATTTTGAATCTTCTCATATTCACAGGTTTCCCTTTACGATACGATAGATTTTAAACTTTTTTTCTAAAATTTTAAATTTTCATATCTTTGTTTCTTTACTTATAATCATTTTGTACACATGTTATTAATAATGTGTTTTCTTATTTCTTGCAAAACAGATGCAGAGTCTGTAGGTGTATGCTATGAGCAAGTTGCTAAGAATTTGCCAACTGTGCAAGAAAAGGTAAGCCTTTAGCAAAGGAATGGGATAAACAAGATGTGAATGTATGGTACAGATCCAACTGCTCTTTAATAAGGTGTTTTGAACATCTTTTTCAGTTGGATCATTGTTTAGAAGTCACAATTTCGTCCCACGGCTTTAAAAGAAACATGTCAAATAGACACCTCACCTATTTGCCACCTCTAATATAAAAAACATTAGAATGGTTATGTTCTTAAAGCAATCGTGGTGTCTTACAGGATGCACTGGCTGTAACTTGGGATCTCCCTCTAATATTTGCGAGTTCTTTAAGACCATCTGTTTTTTCCCGCTCTATAAATGATGTAAGCTTTTATTACCACCTTTCTTCTATGATCTATGTACGACTTTATAGCTATGCTAATTTATAGACACTGGACTGTCTTCAGGATCTGCTAAGTATTCATGACTGAGATTGGATAGTATGCTATGTAATTTCTCAACCAATGTTATTGAAGTTTTTTACTAGAAGAATGATGAAAACTGTAAGTTACTCATTTCATTTAAATACATTAATAAATTATTACACATAGATGCTCAGTGACTTTCTCCATGACACCTGCGGATTACTAAACGTAAACAGATAAGTCGGTGTCAATATCCCTTTAGGTTTGCCTATCTCTTGATTATTTCATTATCTTTAAGGTCTAATATTGGAATCCTAAATGGTGTGTTGGTCCTTATTATTGAATGATATATCAGGTACCCTCCAACAGATATATGTGAAATATTCAGTATTTTCAAAATGCACTATATCACAATCAAATTTCATGCTATACATTGAAACAAAAACATAGTACAAGTATCCTTTCTTTACTTTAAAGTAGACTAAGATGAAAATGTAATAAACAATTATTATAAAATACATAATAATTCTTAATCGATTTTCTAAAGTACAAAAAATGCATTCTCTTTGACATGGAAAACAAATAAATAAAGAGAAAATGGACAGAAAATTAGGGCTTGAGCATCAACAATGACAAAATGTTATTTGACAGACCTCTTTGTTAAAAAAACCTCCGAGTCTTTTTATAATAAGTTATTTCTAAATAACTGATATCATTTATGCAGGAAACCCATGAGATATTTTCCATTCACCAAACACGGTTTTAATGAATTCAAGCTCAATTAGCAGCATCGGTGGCGTGATACACATAAGCTGTACCCGGATGCAAAAAACAAAAGTTACACCCATTGTTGACTTTGTGATTTCTAGATTGCTTTTAAAAGCAAAGGTATGTGTGTTACCTTTATATCAAGTTTATATACACGGTTTATATAATTTCATTTGCGGCTACGGTTGGGCTGAGTAGTGAAGCTGCACAACATTTGGAGGTTTCATTTTCTTTTTCCTTTTCATTTTGTTGGTTCCGTTTTAGAAATGCTATTAGGATATATAGGATTTCGCCCATACATTGTACTAAAACATGTCTCACACCAACAATACCCAATATAAAAAAAATCCTGATACATGTTTGATCTTGATTGTGCTATGCTTAATGCTTTAAGCATGTTGTTCTAGCTTAATGTTAAAGCATGTTATTCTAGCTTATTTTGGTTTTTGATTTTTTGGCAGGTGGAACGATTGTGAATGCTTGAGGATGCGCTTACAGAAGTTTCGAAAATAGATGTGTTAGCATTTCAGATGTAGATGAGGTTTGAATACTGTTGAGATAATATGTATAGCAATTATATATGTTGTTATTTAATATGAACTGTTATGAGAATTCTTTTAATTACAAGTCGTCCGGCAGCGAAGCGCGGGCCGACCCCCTCGTTTACATTATGTTTAGCTTATTCTTTTGTAAACTTTATCCTTTTATTTAAAAATTACTAGATGAATATACGCACAAAATGACGATGTATAGCGGCAAATAATTATATATGCGAACTTGTGATTTTGGTGTACGTAACCCTTAATTTAATACTTACGGGTGCGATTTGTGGTCATTGCGAGAGAAAAGCTCAATGGGTTATATATGAAAAATGATAAAAGTTTGAGGATTTTAGGATTAAACAATATTTAAACTATTAATTTCAACTTTCAAGATTTGTTACTATTTTTAAGTTTTTCAAGTTTCAAGAAAACACATCCGTGCTTTATATATAGTATACATATGGTTGTTGCAAGTCTCTCATGAATTTATGTAAGGATTTTACCTAAATTACATGGTATCACGAGTCTAATAATCGATTCTATCTATTTTCTCTCCACCTCGCCGTATCTTCTTTCTCTTTTCTTTATGTGTAAAACCCTAACCCCGCTTCTTACTTTTTCTGGTTCCATGTATTGTGATAATGATGCCGTTATAAACAACCCTAAATCTGATGACAAAAGCATTCCGTTTACTATCTCAAACATCCCTATTAAATTGAGTCTCAACAATCACAATTACAATTTGTGGAGTTCCTTCCTAAATCCATCTTGGAATTCTTGGCTAAAAAGCACAAATTGAGGGAACTTCCATTGTTAATACAAATAATGTCTAAAAACGTTATTTATATTTTTCGACCTCTATACGTTTTGAAGATGACAAAATGTAAAAACATTCTACGATAAAAATAAATGTATACACGTTATTAGTCGTAAATTTTCATTTCGACGTAAATCACTTAAGGTATGTATAAACAAATCATTAAACTTGATTAGTGATCAAAGATATATGTTTTTGACTTAACCTTTACATTTTTAAAAATGTAATAAGACTTTTCAAAAAAATAAAATATACAAAATATTTTTATAAATTTAAGAAATGTTTTATTTATTTATATAAATTCAAAATCTGGGTTTCTCCCAAAACAGATAAAATTATACCAGATAAACATTTTCCTACTAAAAGACAAAAAGATGAGCGTCTACCTAGGAACGACCCCCTGATAGGTAGAACGGCCCCCATATATATAGGGGACCATGGGACTGTCTACAGGAGACACGCTCCTCTCTCTTGCCTATAAATACTGCACTATTCCCTGGCAGTTTTTAAACCTTTTGCACATAGTTTTCTGAAATACTTCTCTCTCCACGTCTCTCTAAATATCTCTAAACCTTTGATCACTAACTTGTTTAATCTTGTTTAAGTGATCCATTCTTTCTTTCTTCCCTCAAGTGCAAGAGAAGAACACTCGTGTTCGCCAAAAAATGAAGTGTTGTAGATTAGTGTTTTCTCCCCGATTTTCTTCTAGATTTGATCTTTTATATTATTCTTGTGTAGTTGTGTAGATCTGGATAGTGTATAAATCCAAAAGTGTTGATTGTGAGTCGGTTAGTATTTTAGGCCTTAAAATACATTAGTGAAGTGGTAGATTGGTTTTAGCTAAGATTATGACTCGATATTTAGCTTAGTGTTGAAAATTGGTATAAGCGACATGTAACAGTTTTCTACGCCTAAAGGGAGCTTGTTGACATAGTGAAATCTCAAGTCGGATACTCGGAGAGTAGAGTAGGGAGAAGAAGAGCTTCGTAGCCGAACCACTATAATTCTCGGTGTTGTGGTTTGATTGTTCTATCTCTTTACTTTCATATTGTCTTTATATTCCGTAGATATAGTTTATATTGTGTTTGTGTTGTTTACTAGTAGATATATTGTTCATACTCATTGTTGGTTGAGATCACATAAACTCGAATCTAGGATTTTTATAAGCAAACTTTTAAAACGCTAATTAACGGGTAAACTATTCAACCCCCTACTAGTTTCCATAATTGGTATCAGGAGCCTCGTCACTCAAGATTTTTAAAATATATTGTATTTTAATGCTTGAATTGATCTATGGATTTCGACAAATATCTAGAAAGGCAATCTATGCAAAGACCACCACTTTTTGAAAGTGACGATTTTATTTATTGGAAAAATAGATTCGAAACTTATGTGAAATTAAAAGATCTTGATCTTTAGTGGTGATTTTTCGCCTATTCTTCGGAAACCAAACAAGATGAGGTTTTTTTGAAAAATACAACGATTACCTTAAAAAGAGACATGCGAAAAATAACAAAGCTAAAATGGTTATTTACAACGCTTTGCCTAGGAAAGAATACGAAATAATTTTTATGTGTAATATAGCAAAAGAAATTTAGAAAACTTTGTTAATCACCCATAAAGGTAATAGTCAAGTCAAAGACAACAAGATCGACCTTTTTGGTGCAACAATATGAACAATTCATCATTTTCAAAGACAAATCTATTGTTAGTGCTTTTGCTAGATTTAATACTATTATTACTAGTTTAAAAGCTCTTGATGAAGGTTACTCTAGCAAGAACTATGTTAGGAAGTTTCTTAGGGCTTTACATTCTAAATGGAGAGCAAAGGTCACGGCGATCGAAGAGTCGAAAGACTTGACATCACTATCACTTGATGAACTCATTGGGAACCTTAAAGTTCACGAATTGATCATCAAGAAAGATTCCAAAATAGTTAAAGGTAAAGGAGAAAGGAGATCTCTTGCCTTAAAGGCTAAAAAGGAATCTAGTGATGAAGAAAGTTTGACTTCCAGAAGTGAAGACGAAGAATACGCCATGGCGGTTAGAGACTTCAAAAAGTTCTTCAAGAGAAGAGGTAGGTTCGTGAGACAACCACGGAATGACAAAAAGACATTCCAAAGAAGCCAGGACGACAAGAACGGCAAAAGTGATAAGAAGTGTTTTAGATGCGGAGACCCAAATCATCTTATCGAAGAATGTCCGAAACCACCGAGAGACAAGAACCAAAGGGCTTTTGTTGGAGGTTCTTAGAGTGATAGCGGTGAGGAAGATGATGAAAAGGCTAAAGAAAAAATGTGTCTCATGGCTCAAGCATCTAGTGAGATATTGTACACAATAAGAAACACTAGCTAAACAAGATGATTCGGAGGTCGGGGAGGATCAAACAAGAACTTAGCCATATTATTTAGAGAGAGAAAGGAAAAGATGTGTATGTGTTTTAGAGAGAGAAAGAACACACACACACACACACACACACACACTTTGGTAAAATGATACAAATGAATCCTCACCCCTCCATGGAAGTATGGAGGGGGTATTTATAGGTCAAGACAAGGGAAACTATTCTAACTTAACAGTTCTAGTCCCTGCAGGTCTTGCCTAATGATAACTAGTGTAATTCCGTATAAGTCCTCATATTTTAAGGCTAACAATCTTCCCCCAATATGTGGACATACGAAATTACTTACAATGTTCCTATCAAGTACGAATACAACACAAATAAAGTCTTCCAAGGCGCTTTCAAAGCTGAAGATGTCTTTTGGGTTCTCCTGGTCTTGAAACTTGTACTTCAGCTTAGATCTTAAGTGTCTTTAATTGTACATGAACCATTATAGTATGCATGAGTTGGATTAACTTCCTCTCAATTCATGCAGCATGTCTTGAAAATATTTCTTCATAAACTCCTTTTTGACGAAGTTTCTGAATCAGCTTCCCCCAAACCAACATCCATATCTTGAGCAGATTCTGAAACTTTGATGTAGCTAGAAAAAACTTCTATTTGACATTTACGTGCACAACGGAATTTTGTAGAAGTAGAAAACCACATCAAATACTACTGCTACTTGTCATTTGGTCTTGGTGAATATTTGTTCGGGGGTACATGCAAGGAATCAGCAACAATTCTTCTCACGTATGCATAATACTTCACAAACCATACTAAGTAAAGTAGTATACACTACTTCCCCCTGGAAGTTGACATAGTAACATCAAAGTCAACTAAGTCCCGGATGTACACATTTCCCCCCAATGATGGTTTTGAACTCTCGAAAGCATCATTGACGTGTACACACATATACTCGAGAAGTTCTTGTCTTAAGCATCAATCTTGAAAAGTTATGAAAGACATTGAAGAACTTTGAAGGATTTTGCTTAGAATGTGAAGTACCATTGACGTTATGTAGCTTAAATTATCCTGTGAGAATTGCTGATTACATCTCACCCTTTAAACTCTCTGGCTAACTTACTAACATCGTATTCTGTCGGCTATTGTTGTGACCACTTGGTGAAGTAAACCCGATATACCAAACTTGAAACTGAAGTAGAATCCCCCAAACTTGTTACTTAATCTTGCACTATTGTTGATTGAATAACGGTACAAGATTAAATCTATAAGTACTCTATACCTAGTCCAAAAAGTATAAGAAGTACATCCCCTCTTGAAATGATCCACATCGACATATGCGTGTGACACTGAGTACTACAATGTAACTCCTTTAAGTGATAGCTATAACCCGTGAGCACTACAATGTAACTCCTTACATTAGGAAATAACTAGATAATCCAAGTCTTAATCATAAGCTGTATACGTTCAAGCAAGTCATCAATCGATAGATTAGGTTTGGAAAAAAGGGGTAGAAAGTAGAAGGAAGTCTCGATGATGAAATAAGTAGACGCCTTTATGAAACCCACTTCAATCTCAAATGAGGGATACCAAATCAACTTCGTGATCACTTGTCATTGTAATCCGAATATGTAGCCGTTTTGACGTTTTAGTGAATCTTATTCGGATCGTTTTTAGTGTTATGTATCGTGTTTGTGTTGTTGTTGAAATCAATTAACGTTCATAGGATTTTACAATTCTATGACTTAAACCGTAAAAAGAAACGACTTTTACAGGATTTTACTAAATCAAGAAAAACCCGTGAATAAAAAATTGTTGTTGGTGAAATTGTTGTTGAACTTGAAGTACGTGAGCTTTTGTTGGCGAAAAATAAGCTTAAAACGATGATCGGTGCACAAACGTTGAACTTTAAATGAGAAACGATTGATTAAAACTCAAATAGGGACGAACGGTGCAATCACGATTCACTTTGGATGAGTAACGGGCTGTTTTGTAGCAATTAAGGACTAACGGTGTAAACTTGTTTCAACTTGAAGGGTTAAGAAACAAAGAAAGGACTAATGGTGTAATTGTAATAACCTTTCAGGGACTGCATGTGCTATAATCCAATTCTTGTTTATTAATTACACCAAATTCCCTTCTTTTTAATCGTCCTTTTCGTTTTAAATTCTTAAAGAACGCAACGATTGTTCGTTTTAGCTCGCGGGATTGTACGATGATCGTCAGTAAAAAGTAAATATACCACGTTGATCGAAAAGATTTCACGATCACGATGGTATGAGTCTTAAGTCCTGTCGTTGAACGTTACTCGAAACCGAAAAACCAAAAATTACTTAAAAACATGAAAATATTTTGTTCTGGTTTGAATTAGTTCGGTTATGAAGGATGCTTTTAAGTAGATCGGTGTGCACTAGGCTTTAGATTAGTTCGGTTTACACTAGTAGAATGACTAGTTCGGTTTGCATTAGGCTTTCGATTAGTTCAGTTTGCACTAGTAGAATGACTAGTTCGGTTTGCACTAGGCTTAACTAGATCGGTTTGCACTAGTAGAATGACTAGTTTGGTTTGCACTAGGCTTAACTAGATCGGTTTCATATGAGAAAATGACTAGATCAGTACTCTAGTTCGGTGATACTAGATCGGTGAGACAAAATATCAAACACTTGGAACGTATGTTTTTTGAACCGTTTTGTCAAACCGTGACCAAGAGTAATCAAACCCAAAAATATAAGCTTGTAATAAGCTCGTATTACCACAAAATGAGAAACGAAAGAGTTTACACAATAAGCTTATAAAAGAAGGAAACAAAAAACAAATGTTTTTTAAGAAGAAAAAAAACGTGGTGACTTTTTTGTTGTCAAACCAAACCGCACCCTTATTGATACCAAATAAGCCCAAATGATTTTTTTTTATTAACAGAAAGCCCAATGACACAAATTATAGTGTAAGAAAAAAAACTTTTCCGAGAAGAAAAAGTGCATAAAATAAGCCGTATGAAAAATACTCCAATAAGCTCAAATAAGCTCACAACAAAACCGGGATGAGCTGCACTTGAGTCAAATATGATCACATATATTAAATTTTAGTCCATTTTTCTCCCCTTCAAAAAAAGCATACCATATGATGTTTTTGAACATAATAGAATAAAATGGCTATTTGAGATTTGAAAACACATGAGAGAAGATTCTTATAGCATCATTTTGTTGGAACATTTTCTAAAGCTCCCCCTCAATTATTGAGGACCCGGTATAGTGTGGAGTACACAATTTTGAAAGATTTTGAATTTATTGAAAAATTCTTGAAAAATTATACTCAAACACTATATATTTATGTAGTTGCACTACATGTATACAAGATCATTTAAGAGACATGACCTGAAACTTACAAAACCGAGAGCGAGAGACATTGTCACTCTTTTCGAAGCAACAATCTTTGGTCATTCGCATCTTTCTCCTTATAGAAGCTTTTGTAGTTTCCCCTCGAACTTGAAATCCTTTGATGAGTAGATACAAAGAGCTCTTCAGAATAGAATGATGTAAATTGTAACATCAAAGTCATCTAAGTCTCGAATGTCGATAATTATTCCCTCTAAGTAGCCGAAATGATAATACTAAAGACAACTAAGTCCCGAATATACACACTTCTTTCTGCAGAATACTGAGTATCTAATAGAATCATCATACCTATGTGAACCTCTTTTATTAAATTTTACTACTTCTTTGAGATTAAATTTAGTGATTAACCGTTTGGGGAACTATTAGTGTAAACAGAAACATATCTTCCTTTTCTGGATTCCTAAAACTACGTAATTATTTTCAAACAATCCTAAGCCTTTTAGAACTTATGGTGTTGGCAAAATTTAATCGTGTGTAGTTTTAATCCTAAGTCATAATCCTTGAGATTATATTTAAACACCTAAAGTTATTAACTTATGAAAACTTAATCCCTTGGAGCTAAAATAAATTAGCTCCCCCTCAAATTATTATCTGTTAAGTTAAAACTTTTTCTCGGGGCATAATTTCTGTGGCTTGATTTGAAAGATTGTTTTAAAAGATTATTTATTAGTACTTTTTCTCCCCCTCAGACAATGACCCGTTTTCTATTTAAAGAGTTGTAGTCGTAGTTTGAGTGATAAAAATTATCTTTTGAAACCTTTTTTTTAATTCTTGAGAACACTGATTATGTTTCTTATTCTTCCCAAAAATAAGATTTCTTTTATTTTGACAAATACATGCACTGACACGTACACTTATTTTTAGCAAGCACGGGTTGTGTAGCAAAGTATACACAAGCCTTTGTATGAATATGAAGTAATTCATACCCGAGAAAAATTAATTTCCCGTTGTGAGGAAAAGTTATCTTTTTGTTGATAAACTTTCCTTTAAATTGAAAAGCGGGTTACAATCTGAAATAATTGTAAGCCATATGACATGTTTTGAAAACACTTTGAACTTCTGCTCGAACTTCATTTACAGCCTCGTTTCATTATTGAATGACATTTCTAAGGCCGTAAATGTTATCAATTTTCAGAAGACATGTCATGAACACCGTATTTTTTATATTCTTTGATTTTTTATAATTTTGTATTTTGTTTTTCTGATTTTATATTTTTGTATTTTGTTTTTATAAAATTTTAGAAAATGAAAAATCTTTTTGTGTTTTTAGATTAATTATTTACATAGGATGCAAGAAGAATTACCACCATTATTCTTCCTTTGAGATAGTAGATCTCAACCAAACCGTTTCCCACCGAATGTAATCGGATTGTCATTTGTGTCAAAGTAGCACCAAATGTCATGTTCTTGTAGTTGACTTTTTGTCAAAACCGGCCGAGAAGGATCGCCAATAACATTCTCTAATGGGTGATTCTTTGTCAACTTAGTGAGAGTATCAAACGATTAGTTAAGATGATGCAAATTTGATGGAATGACCCCTTGTAAAGTTGTTTCTTCAGAACTCAGGTCTGAAGAAAGATTATGAAGGAGGGGTGCATAATCAAATTATTCATTTTGATGTCCATGAATTTGTTCTTCAACACCTTGATGAATGACTGGAGATTGAATTTCCTAATATGTTGGTGAAGTACTAGCAGATGGTACATCTTGATCAATGGTAGTTGACAAATGTAAACCGGTTGGATCAACAGCTCATGGAGCAGCAATAGCTACTAGATCTGGAGAAACAGCATGTGGTGGAGGATTGAAATACTCATCAAACAATGGTTGAAACAGGATCTCATAGTCTTTCTTGGATGGTGGAACATAAGGTGTTGGAGAAATTGGGTTTTGCACGAGTCCTGAACTGATGTATCCAGGAGTTAATTGATGAAGTCTGAGTCATGAACCGTGTTGTTCAAAAGTCATTGACCATATGACCATTTGAGGACAGGAGCACACTTATATTGAAAAGATCTTATCTGAGTTAAACCGTATTGATCTCATTTTATTAACTTTTCTCCCCCTCAAAAATTGCATATGTTGTTGCCATTTTTGATGAACAAGTGAATTAAAATACAAGCTAATGTACGTTAATCTACTTGTTGACTGAACGAGCATGAGAACTTATAGAAGTTGTTGATAAGAGTGCTCGTAAATAAGAAGATTTATCTTCTTTTGAAGATAAAGCTCACTGAAGCGTACACATTTCTTTTCTATAAGGAGCGGGGCCTGAAGTGTTGTCAACAGACATCATTTGACAATGAGGACAGAGGCTAAAACTGCTGTGTTCAAACGTCATTTGATATTGAAGCCCGAGTTTTGAACTGCTTTGTTCAAAAGCCATATTTGTCTTTGATTAGATGTTGAGAACAGCCCGAATCCCAGTACCAAGGTATGATTTGTATGACTTGCATTGGATACTAGAAGAGCATGGAGAAATAGAAACATTGGATCACCTATTTTTGTTGGGTTCCAATTGGTTAGTAGTCCTAGCTTCTACAATCCTAGGTTCACTACTCGAACACACATGTTTTATTTCTCTAGGTCTCCATTGAGATGCACTACTTGGTTTTATGTTCTTCATTACAGTTGATTTAACAGGTTTCCTAGGAGGCACTATTTTAGTGGAAGTGAATCTAGTTAAAGGACACTTATTTCCAACTAGAGTGAAAGTCCTTCCTGTGGGTACCCATTTATATCCAACAATTTTAAACATTTTACCAGTAGTTTTCCATTCTTTCTTTTTAATGCTTTTAATAGATTTTGTTATCCCACTAGTTTAATCCATTACACAACTATAATCTTTACCAAAATGCTAGAAAATAAGATGGAATCTTAGAGAGAGAAAGTAGAGAAAGAAACAAGAATTAGATTAGAGAGAAATAGGAAGTTACAAGTGATGAGAAAATGTAACCAACACCCTTCACCAAGTGTGGTGAAGGGATATTTATACCCATGCCATGCTAGGTGGCTTATGGGCTTGTAACTTAGGCCGGGCTTGGCATAACTTGGGCTTTGAGCCCGAAACACGGACAATATTAGATTACAATCCAAGCCCGTTGAACCCGACTGGCCTATTACAATACAAGACCTAGTTTGACTTTCTTAGACCGATAACATTCTTGTTTGACTTAATATAATTAAGGCTAACAATCTCCCCCAATGTTGAGGTCTCTTTCTTCAAACTCCTCTGT
>BQNB010068615.1:0-33787 GCA_026074375.1 Tanacetum coccineum | reverse complement strand
AATAATTAAAGTTATAAAAAGTATTTTTATAAACTTTCACTTATTGTTACTATTCATAATAGTACCAAACCATAGTATAAATATAAAATATGATTAGACTTTTCAAATACGAATACTGGTATGTGCTTAATTACACATACCATTTTCCATTTGAAACGGACTTAAGCGACTAAAAACGTACCAAAAATACATTGTATTTGTATGTTTTGCATTTGTATTGTGCAGGAAACGGATATTCAAGAAAAGGAACAAAAAGAAAGCCAAAAACAAACAAATCCAAGCACAGGGTGGAAAGGGCAAAGTCAAAAGTCAAGCCAAATGAAGAAAATACAACTTGAGGGGACAAAACTGCCTACTTCCCTAAAAGCCTTCTTTCCCGCCTTGACAAACCCAGTTACAACTTGTATGTCGCCCCATACTTCTCCCCTGCAAAACCACTCGACACCCTAGCCAAAATCATTTCATCCACCCTACTATTTCCCCCCAGCTGTATAAATGCCATGTTGGCAATCCCTCTCCATTCCCAAAGCATTTCGATGGCTGAGATTGCCTCCAAAGAAGCACAAATGAAATAAAAGGCTGGGATTTGTTGTAGAATCCCCTCACACAACAAGCACACTTGGTTGAAGCTCTCACAAAAGAAACACAAGCTGCAAGTCCAAGAGATGAAGACTTCGGCTATAAATAGAGCTTTTGTAAGCCTTTGAGGCATCTTAGTAACTAGTTAATGTTAGTTTTTAGTTTTTAACTCTTAATTTAACTTAGCTTATTTTCAGTCATTTACAGCTTTTACTTTCATCTTGTAATTCTTTCAAGTTTTAATGCAAATTTAAGTTTTTAAGTCAATTTACAATTCCAGTGTTAAGTTTCTTAATCATATTGTTCTGTGTTCAAAAAGCTCTCACCACAGCTTACTTATAAGCTATTTTCATTAAGTAAGAATAAAAAGTTAAGTAGTTAAGAGAAAATCACAAATATCACTCTCAAATATACCACAGCTTATTTTATGGATGATAAGCCAGTTTTGGATGGGCTTATGGACACTACTAGCTTGTTTTATGCAAGCTAGAGCTTGTAGATTCATTGTTTGACCCTGTTTTGAGCAAGGGTTTTTGTAAGTCTCTATCTTTTTCTTCTTATTCTTACTTTCTGCAGAACTGTTTTAGTGCTTATTTTGCTTATTTGTTAGTTTAAAAATAGTTTGTATCACTTTCTTACTTAGTACTGATAGTTTACTTTTTAAAACTGTTAGTTATAAGTTAGTACTGCTAGTTCACTTTTGGAGCAGTACTAACTTAGAGCTACCAGTACTAACTCCAAGTTAGTACTGCTAGTTCATTTTTTTTGGATTACAAAGGTAGCAGTACTAACTCTACACTAGCAGTACTAACTCCAAGTTAGTACTGTTAGTTAAAACAGTTAATACTGCTGGTTCAGTTTAGCTTATCAGTTTATTAAATCTGCTTATTAAAGATTTCCTTAGCTTTTTAGAGTAGATTAAGCCATTTTCCTTTACTGTTTTTAGGAGTAAGCTTATTTAAGCTTATTTTCCTTTTCAAAGTATTTTCAATAATGAATCAGTTTGTAGCTTTTTAGCTTATTTGTCATTTTAGTTTATTCTAAGTTGCTTATTCCTTTTACTAAGTGCCTATTAGGGATAAGTGGCCTATTAGGGATAATTAATTAATCTGTATAGCTTCAATATGCTTATCTCTCTGCTTCTTGTGTTTTTATAAGCTTAGCAGTACAAACATTCTAAGCTAACAGTACTAACTCTAGAGCCTAGCAGTACAAACTCCAAGTTAGTACTGGGTAGTTAAAAGCCGAGGATATTACTTCTTTGCTAAGTAACCAGATATGATTATATCTTAGTTTTAAATAAGCTAACATTGCTTGTATTTGCTTATTTAGAGTTAGTTAGCTCATTTTTAACTTGACTTAAGTTTATTTGAGATTACTTATTCATGTGTCTTAGTTTACAGTTTTCTTATAGTCTTTTTTGTAATTTCCTTCCTCAAGTTTTATTCTTGTTACCATGCGCTAGATTCTCATGCTATATTTTTATGTGTCTTTTTCTCAGCTTATTTTTCATCTAGTCTTTTTAGTGCTCCAATTCATTCCCTATTCGGCGTCATTTTCAAACGCAAGTCATGTCAACACTCGTTATTGCGACTTTATTCCATTCTATGGCGCTGTTGGACACTAAGTAACGACCCGGGAACAACCGGCGTATATACTAACTGCTTTTCGGATTTCTTGCGTCATCTCAGCGCTATAGGGTTAACATGTACGCCCTTGGTGTATTTATATCATCATATAGCAAGTTTTAAGGAGTGAGTTCTCGCGGTCAACAATGCCCTAGCCAAATTAAGAGATACTAAATAAATAAAAAATACACAAGTAATAACTAAACTCTAATTGGACAAAGGGAGTTCTCGCAAGTTACACCAGCGATATAATAAGATAGCTAAAAATAAAGTTACACTATATAGAACTATATATATATATATACAATATATATATATATATATAATATACACGTAATATATAAATATAGACGTAATATTATATATATATATAATAAAGATAAGATATATATATTTATATAATATATATATATATATCACATATATATATACATATATATATATATATACACGTATATAAATATCATTATGACGTATATATAAATATAAAAATATATATATATATATATAATAATAATAATAAAAAATCCGTCTATATATATATATATATGTGTCACATATATATATATATACTACAGTTATTAAAATAGATGCTAAATCTAAAAGAGCGAGGATATATATCAATATAGAAGTGAGTATCAATATAATATATACTATACTATCAATATACTATATATATAATATATACGTATAAATATATACTATATAAAATAACGGTTATATCTAAACGCTAAATATATATATATACGATAAACATATGTATTACAACAGGGTCGATATGTATATACAATTTATATATTTCACTCTATCATAAACAAACTAAATTTAATGCATCCAATATTATTTGTCCCTCCTCTCCAAAAATATACACCGATTCATTAAGTTTTTTTCTCATTTGAGTTTTTTTTCTTCAAACTACACGTTATTCAACCCGCGCTCCGCTGCGGAGCGCAGGTTTAACGGTCTTTGGTAAACATGTGCAACAGATATAGAGTATCAACCAATAAGCCAAAAAAAATGTTACACTAAACTACGTAGAAGTATGCATCCCACAATCGACCTTTAACCGTGCGACAGCGACTTCTCCAAATTCCAATGCATTTACATGACATGTTGCTAACAACAACAAAAATGTCCCCTGATAGTAAGCAAAATAGTTCTCTAAGAGGAATTTAAACTCACCTTGGGTCTAATTCTGCTAGTAACTCTATTTGGATTTCCTCTTTGGCCTTTTGTAAGTTAAGTGTTATCAGTGACCTTTATCTCCTACCCCAGCTCGGCATACCGCTCTTAGATTTCAAACGGTCACTTTCCCTACTTGATTAACACACCACGCTTTGATCTAACTGCCTAAACAAACAAAAAAAAATTAAACACAAAATCAGAACAATAATAGAAATGCCTAAGAGAACTGCTTAGGATAACTTTTAAGAATGCATAAATCTGCTAAAACTTCAGCTCTCAGTAAGGTACCTATTCTAGCAGTAAAATTCAACACTACACACAATCGGCCGCCCACAAAACCAAAAAACGATTGACAACCACGGATAGAAACTAAATGCGGCCACGACAATATGCATCGAAAACATACTAAGAGTTACTAAATGATTTATAAAGTTGAAGTAGAAGTACTTTTCCTAGTAACACATTTTACATATTCAGATTCTTACGCTGCATGCTTCAGCTCAATGAAAACAACCATATCAGAACTGTTTACAATAAATGAAGATACCAATATATGACAGATAATCATATAAGTAACGCGACATCATCTTTTTCACAATATGATGTATCCGGTTCCTGTGTACTTACCGAGCGATGCATTTGTAGGAGCGATTTTATATTTCACTTTCATAAACACTAATTTAATGCATACATGTTATTTGTCCTCCTCTCCAAAAATATAACCGATTCATTAATTTTTTTCATTTGAGTTTTTCTTAATACAAGGTTTTCAACCCGCGCTCCGCTGCGGAGCGCGGGTTTAACGGTCTTTGGTAAACATGTGCAACAGATATAGAGTATAACAAAAGCCAAAAAAATGTTACTCTAACGAAGTAGTAGTATGCAGCCCACAATCGACATGTAAACATGGACGACTTTCCAATTCCAAGCATTTACATACTTGTTGCTACAAAAGGTCCCCTGATGTAGCAAAATAGTTCTCCAAGAGGATTTAACCACCTTGTGTTTTTCTGCTAGTACTATTTGGATCCTCTTTGGCCTTGCTGTGAGTTAAGTGTTTAGCAGTGACCTTATCTCTACCAGCTCGGCATCCGCTCTTGTCAACGGGTCACTTTCTACTCGATACCACCAAGTTTGATTGCCTGCAAAAAAAATTAAACACAAAATCAGAAAAAGAGAAATGCCTAAAGGAATGTTTAGGATTACTTATTAAGAATGCATATCTGCTTAAAATCAGCTTGTAAGTACCTATTCTAGAGTAAAATTATTACACATGCCCCAAAACCAAAAACGATTGACAACACAATGCGGCCGACAAATATGCATCTAAAAGATACTAAGAGTTACTAAGATGAGTTAAGAGTGTATAAGTACTTTTACTATACATTTTAATATTCAGTTTTGTGCAGCTTGTATGAAACTATTCATTCAGAACTGGTTTACATAAATGAGATAGCATATATGAGTAATCAGTATAGTAACACATCATCTTTTTCACAATATGGTGTATCCGGTTCCTGTGTACTTACCGAGCGATGCATTTGTAGGAGCGTCAAGAGTACTTCTTGTGTAAAAATCCTTCGCTTTAGCCATTTAGCTAGATCACCATTACTATAAGCTTGGTTTCCCTAAATACAAATTAGGGTCATTAATTTAAACTTTAAACTGAACATTATTCAATATTTACTATGGAGCGTAACACTTTAAGGCAATATAAGGTAGAATTGTCTCATATTAGTCGCTATTTCTCGCAAACTATCTAAAAAGGATTGTGTGAAAACTTATCACATTAGGCCCAAATATCAAAAAATCCTTATATATCCAATAATCCTTATGCTGATGACGAAAACCAATAACTAATATACTATTAACAAACTGTGTATGATGAATAATGGTTTGACACTATCTAAAAGCCGATTATTAAATATTTCCTATAGGTAGAAAACATTAACAAATACTCTTGAAGATCTGTCTAGGCAAGGACACTCTGATGAACAAGAACGTAAACATCACTTATACCTTCTTTAGTCATTTTCTTCTAAATTTCAGCATATTAATCTAAAAGAGCTGTAAAATGGTGTAATACACTTTGAAACTTGCTCCATAACAATAATATCCAAACTAAGTATATAGGTGGTATTTGTTTATCACATATATTAGAAACCGAAACCCTATTTCATATATAAGGGATTGTTTGCAATTGCTTATCAAAAGCACTCATTTCATTCGCCAAAAAAACATGTGGATAAGCAGTCCTAAGCATCCTTAAATTGCTTAAATGATGTAGGATAAAGTTGTATGCGGATACGCAGTAATATTAAACATACTGAAACGCTCACCCGAATCAGTGGCCCCTTAACAAATCCACCAAGTATATGCCCTTCTGAACGTGCTGATATTGATATATGAAAAATGAAAACATTATATAAAACAGACCCCGATCTTTTTCTTTTTCACAAAAAAGGCTTAGAGTTGCGAGTGCGGGACGGGATTACAATGTACCCGATCCGCCATGGCTGCAAACACGCAGTCATGCTGCCTTGCTAAGATACGTTTAATAAATGTATAAATACGCAGTATCTTCATCGCCTATAATAAACCGCAAATTAAATGATGAACGGGTTTCAAAGTGCCGGGATTAGAATCTCCAATTCACCATGGCTGCAAACACTTAGTCGTGCTTGCCTCGCCAAGATACGTTTAATAAACGCATAAATGCTATAGTATAAAGCTGATTATTAAATGTTTCCTATAGGTAGAAAACATTAACAAATACTCTTGAAGATCTGTCTAGGCAAAGACACTCTAATGAACACAGAACGTAAACATCACTTATACCTTCTTTAGTCATTTTCTTCTAAATTTCAACATATTCATCTAAAAGAGCTGTAAAATGATGTAATACACTCTGAAACTTGATCCATAGCAATAATATCCAAACTAAAAAGACGTAGTATATAGGTGGTATTTGTTTATCACATCTATTAGAAACTGAAATCCTATTTCATATATAAGGGAGTGTTTGCGGTTGCTTATCAGAAGCACTCATTTCATTCGCCAAAAAAACATGTGGATAAGCAGTCCTAAGCATCCTTAAATTGCTTAACTGATGCAGGATAAAGTTGTATGCGGGTATGCAGCAATATTAAACATACTGAAACGTTCACCTGAATCAGTGGCCCCTCAACGAATCCACTAAGTATTTTCCCTCCTGAACGTGCTCATATTGATATATGACAAATGAAAACATTATATAAAACAGACCCCGATCTTTTTCTTTTTCACAAAAAAGACTTAGAGTTGCGAGTGCGGGACGGGATTAAAATGTACCCGATCTGCCATGGTTGCAAACATGTAGTCATGCTGCCCCGCTAAGATACGTTTAATAAACGCATAAATGCCGCAATATCTTTATCACCTATAATAAACCGCAAATTAAATGACGAACATGTTTTAAAATAAGCGATTTTCTCAGCCAACCAAGCACCAGCAAACAAAGCGTAAGCCAAATGACTCAGAGTTGTGAGTGAGGGACGGGATTAGAATGTACCCAATCCGCTATGGCTGCAAACATGTATTCGTGCTGCCTCGCCAAGATACGTTTAATAAGCGCATAAACGCCACAATATCTTCATTTCCTATAATAAACTGAGAATTAAATGATGAACGGGTTGTAAAGTGTCGAGATTAGAATCTCCAATTCACCATGGCTGCAAACACATAGTCGTGCTTGCCCCGCCAAGATACGTTTAATAAACACATAAACGCTACAGTATCTTCATTGCATATAGTAAATCGCGAAGTAAATGATTAACGAGTCTAAAAATAAGCAATATTCTCAGCAAGCCAAGCATTAGCAAACAAAGCGTAAGCCAAACACATTATATAAAACAAACGATTAGCGGGCGTTTTTAGCATAAACAAATCATGACGTAAATGTAGTTTGATAAACAAAGAACGTAAACATCACTTATACCTTCTTTAGTCATTTTCTTCTAAATTTCAGTACCGATCCTGGCATATATCCACGTAATATATCCTCGTAGGGGTTACGTGTTTACAGATCTCAACCCAACCAAAAACACATACCTATTGTATCTCCCAAATAGGTTTTGACACACACCTTTGCCAATCTTTCTAGCTCTCGTCGCACGCCATGGATAGTGGCAGTGAAAGATATTATAATCGATATCTGTTTTGTGGACCTCAAACATGAGCACAAAACATATGCAAGCCAATTCTGACAGCTCAAACATGAGTAGAAAGCATGTGCAGGCCAAACCCCGAAAGCATAAGCTAGCCCAAACCATCAATCTTACATAAGCTTGTCGAGCCACATCGAACCACATTGGTTAAAAGGGGCTTCGACCCGACATGGCTATAAACACGTACTCGTGTTGCCTCGCCATGATATGGTTCGATTTCACTCGCAAAAAATAAGTGGATTTTTTTATTTTTACGTTGAAGTACACAATGGCCAAATTACACACTTGCCAAAGTGTAAGAATTCATACACTATCAGTCGGCTTATTTTGCAGCCAATGAGCATAACACCATCATCGCCCAACCGTCGTATCGTCGCACACCATGATAGGGGCAACGAAAAGAGCAGTGGCGTTGAAGGAGCATAAGCCGAAAATATAAGCAAGCCCAAACCATAAATCATAATTTTACACAGAAAGAACAAAGCGAGGTTTCAATTAACCATAAACATAATTAAAGAAAACAGGAAAACATATACCTTCTTTTTTGCAAGGTAAATATGACCAAAAAAATAGTCAGCAGAGCAAATAGGCAACCATAACTGTGCCACCGAAACCACCACCACCACAATTAAAATAAGTCCCAAAATTAACAAATCCCAATAACAAAACCCTAATTTGAAAATTAAATCTTTTAAATATACCTTTCCATTAGAGGTTGTACCTGAATAATTCCACACACATCCAAAGATATAAGATTCCAACCCAAGCCAACAAACACCAACATCACCAACCGACCACCAACACCACACACCATGAACGACGAAAATGAAGATATTTGCGGCATCAAAGAGAGGCGATAAGAGATTTATAGATCCATATATCTTTTATTTTTGGTGGATGGATCAGATGGATATGCATGATTTGGTGAAAGTAGGATTTAGAAAGAGTAGAGGGGGAGAGGTGAGAGAGACACGTATGAAGGTACGTGTCATTTGAGAGAGAGATAATGAATGGAGACGGTGGGGATGAATAATAAAGAAGGATCGGGTCGGCTGTGGTGGATCGGGTCAATTTTCCAGCGGGTTCCGACCAGCGTCTGGTGGGTCGACCCGGTTTCTTAACGGGTTCTGGCATTTGTTAATATTTGTCAACGTCAGGTGCGTTTTTTATGTGGATTCATATTTTAAGTAATCATTTTTTCATTATTGGATACAGTTTATTAGTGATCCATTATACACTTAATTACTACCGATTTTTTACTATTTATAAAGGTGATTATTTACATAGTAGGTAATCTTTTATTTTAATATAAATATAGTGTACCAAGATGAAAACTCAAAAAAATTTGAATCAACTCATCCCGTTTCATTTCGGTAAGGAGCGATTCAAAAAATAAAACTATAACATACTTTCGACTCACAAATCCAAATATTATTAGAAAAGATTAACAATTTCTTTGTTGATTCACTAATTCGATTATGATTCACTAATTCATACATTAAAAAGTCTTATGTCAGGTTTGGAGTCTGGCATTTATGTTATACTCATCCATTCATCCCCAGTTTCATAATTCGGGGATTTTCCCACTACAACATATAGTTGAATTATCTACGGTTATTTCTCTACGGTTGATGAGGTGTCATTTTATATACTTTTTCGGGGTCATTTAACCCTCGAATTGATGCAAATATGCCCAAAATACGTACTTAATCATTTCTTTTTGTAATTTTAGCATTTGGAGGAAATATATAACAACCCGCAATTTTCATCAATGTAAATATCCATCTACTAAATTAGATGCAATGTAATATCCATCTATTATAAATATATCACCTTCTTACAGGGAATTTTTTTGCTTTATCTCAATATGCACCGTAACTTGCATCTCTAAAGTAAACAAGCTCACGCAACCTCTATCAATGCCATCTATATCTATGTTTATATCATATAAACATCCTAATATGTCAAGTCTATATCCTAATATCATTTTTACTAAGTACATTATCCATTAAACATGCTTTTTAAAACGTTATTTCAAAACAAGCATTAAACATTAACGCTTACATCAAAACCCTAATTATATGTAATAATGTATTACATATATAAAATGATTGTAAAAGACTTTAAAGATGTGTTTCAAGTATCAAGGCACAACATTTTGAATATATTTACTCCTCCTGATTTCAGGCTTACAACTTTCTAAAGCACCTAATGTACAAATACATTTAATGCAAGAAAAGTCAATCTAGGTCATTTAAGTCCTAGAACATGTTTAAACTTTAAACACTTTAACACAAAGGTACAAAGTACTTAATTCATGAATCCTTAACCCTAATCTATCCCTAATCTTAACCCTAATCCATGTTTTAAAACCCTAAACGATAAAACAAAACCCTAAACCCTAATTTTACTTAAACCTTAAAACTAAACCCTAAAACCTAAAACTAAGCCCTAAACCTTAATCCTAAGCCCTAATCTTAGTCCTAACACTAATCCTAAACCTTAATCTACCCTTAATCCTAACCTTAATCTACATTTTAAAACCCTAAACCCTAACCCAAAAGAAAAACTAACCCGACACCATTTTCTTTCCATTTTGACCCATTTTTACACCCAGGCTAGCAACCAAGCACCTCAAGCACCTCAAGCACCTCAATGACTCACCAAGAAGCTACCCAAGTAGCTTACAAGCACCTCCATCACCTCCTTGTAAGCTACTTGTAAACAAATCACCTCTTTCTTACTCCTTGTTAGCCGTGGCCTCCAAACAACCATACCACATCATGTATCTAGTTTCTAGCTTATAAGACTCATCATACTAGCCCTCAATACTCACCTCAGCAAGCTTAGAAACTTATCAAACCCTTAGATGCCAAGAAAACCTGGGCACAAAGGCTTACAAGCCCTATATAAACCGAAACATACACCATATTTCATTTCATCCCACACATCTCATCTCATACTCTCAAATGGAATTCTAGCCTTCCATAGCAGCAATAGAAGATCAAGAGAAGTCCTTAAGCTCATAATAGAAGCCAAGAAGCAAGGAAAACAAAGCCTTGAAGTCGTTACTAGGAGTACGAACCTAAAAAACCCATTTCGACCCATTTTAGCTCAAGTAAGCCTAAGATCATGTTTTATAAGCTTATATTCTGTACAATAAGGTTCATAATACTCTTAAGATCATATATGAACTCTTGTTTGAAGCTTTGAATCCTCAAACCCATGTGTTTTTGATTAAAACTCTAAAAACGACCAGTTTTGATTTTCTAGCTAACAAATCCTTTTTCTAAACTTTTTTTACGTTAGATCATCTTATTTTAGCTTATTCGAATAAGCTTTAACCTGCAAATATCATTTGGAATCTTAAAATAACCTTGCATGGCTTTTTGGACTTGTTTTGCAAAAGTTTCCATGCATAGGGGTATATATCGTAACTTTCTGAAATTATAACTAAAGGGGCTGAAAATGTCATTTTCTTAAAGTTATAACTATAAGGACCTATTTTACCAAGTTTCAAAGTTAAAGGTTTAATATATATATACTTTTTATATATAGGACTAAACTTATAAAAGTTTATAAACCAAGGGTATATATTGCCAATTTTGCAAACTTATAAAATATTATATTTTTATATTAATTATAAAAATATATATATAAATTATTCTAGCTTTTGAAGAAACTTAAAACTATAATGTATCACATTACTAGGGAGCTTCATGTAAGGGGTTTCATTTGGGTATACGTTTTGACGAGTTTGCTGGATTTACGATTTAAAGTGTCTTGGCTCCTCAAACGTTTACTACATGACCTCTGAATTATGATGGCCCAAACAGTGATACTATATTTCCATAATAAATCCAATCAAAATGATATTTCATTATGACATAAAACATATCCAATCAAACTAAGACTTGACATATTACCTAGGTTGTGTGACGAAGCCGTTACTTTCATTTCATATACTTTTGCCATCAATCAGATTTCCCTGTACTATTAAGGTGAGTTCATAGCCTCGCATTTAATCTTTTAAATGTTTCATAAACCCGTAAGGGGGACACATGCTATAAACCATGAATGCAAGTATTTTTCTGTATGCTATCCTGATACATTATTGCCTAAGTCCCTACTTTTTCCATTAAGTCCCCACTATCATGAACTGTTAATTACTCGTCGGGGTAAGCGCGAATGCTGTGAATAGATCTATTTGGGACTGGACTCCCCGTTGGTGTACCTATACTGTCGGTAACCAATAGCACACATTTGAATAACTTTACGGGTGTTTTGGCAAAGATACCCGTTGGGGCAATTATTTGTGGTTATTGATTAACCTAAGGCTTCGGTGTCATGAGCTTAGGGCAATAATATTGTTTTCCATGATAATTGTACATGCATGCAATTATTACAAACTATGGGTGTATAACAACGTAACCCACTATTGAACTTGTATTCAAACTACTTTACTTAAACCTATGAATTTCACTCAACCTTTGTGTTGACTTTTTAGCATGTTTATCTCAGGTAATTGAGCAACTTAAGGCACGGAGTGGCACGGACTTGAAGATGGCTAAACTGTTATCATTCAAACTTTATGTTTTTAGATGTTGGGACCTCACTTTTTGTAAAAACTCTGATGAATAAATGAATGATAACTTATCTTTTAAAAACGTCTCTTTTCGATTCGTTTTCTATGATTATGACTGTTGTACTATGAAATAATACCCCAGATTAGCTTCCGCTGCTATATGTAAAAATAGGGGTGTTATAGATTGGTATCAAGAGCCACGGTTATAGAGAACAAGGTTGAAACCTTAACTATAACTACTTTTCTTTTTCTAGCCAAGAAAGTCCTCCGTGCCACTACATTTCCGGAATAGTATGTAAAGATACATAACTATTATACTATTATATAAATAACTTATGTTATTTACCGCTGGGTTATTAACAGAACGATGTCTTCTCCCAACCATCTTACTTCCGGTATTGAGGATGCTTTTTCCTCTAACTTTCCAGACTTTATCCCGGCTTCTCCGGACTATGTCCCAGCTTCACCGGGAAAAACTTATTCTAGCTCTTCGAACTCATTTGGTGTAGTTCCAATAGCTTCACCAACTCTTTCGCTCTTTCATGATGTACCCTCCCTACATGAAAGTTATGCAAGCATTTTATGCTGAAAAATCACCTATCCCACCTCCAACTATCATACCTCAATCATCAATGCTTAATCCTTAAGAATTCTTTCTTCCTGAAGGACTACTACCACCAAAGAAACGAGGTTGTTCATCCTCATCTACTTCTGCCCTACCTCAAGACTTTGAGATAGGAGAAAGCTCTCGTAAGACAAGTCTGGAACGTCACGAGGAGCAAATTGAGGAAATCTTGAATCATCTAGATGAACTTTCTCTCGCCAGTAATAGAATACATAGACGACAAAATCTAAGGACTCGTAAAAGGTCGGGTGATTAACAACAAGACTTTGAACAATCTATAAGCGTAACTCCAACAAGCCGTCTTAAATTTCTAAACTTCAGAAGAAGCAGATGGGAAATAACCACAAAATTTCTCTGGCTCACTTCAGAATTACTGATGTAGAATACATCATCAACGATATCTGTAACATCTAGGAATTTTCAAAATTTTAAAGGACTATTTTAACCTTGGACTTTTCGAGTCAGACTTGAATTTTTGACGTATAACCTTTTTAGTGTCTCATAGAAACGATTTCCGCGTAACCTGTAAATTTTCGGAACATATTTAAATAATAAATCATATTTATTATTATATATCTCTCATGTGCAAAGTTATTTTTAACTTATTTGACTTGAAAACGAAAAGATATATGTTATTTCTAAGTTGATTATCAAAAACGACAGCCAAATCACGTTTTTCATTATTCGACTCTAAAGCAAATTGATGTAAAACGACAATTCCTAACAACTTTTCAGTTTTGCCTGAAGACCGAAAACAGTCAAAAAGTGACTGAAATCCTCGCAATATTTAGAACAAGAATAATTAAAATTGTATTTCATTAACACTTTTTTATTAAATAAAAATTTTTAATAAATTAGTCATTATTATTATTCGAAACGTTGGTATGATACGCAAATATTTAGTTAGATAAAATTTGTTTTTTTAATTTTACTTTCGGACTAGACATAACCGAGCACCAGTAAATAACAACAAATTATAAAATGTTACGAATGTTATTTATGAAATACTATCAATAAATACTCATTTTTATCAGAAAAATGATTTAGAAAACAATGGCGCAAGTTTCATATTTTGAAACATCCGTTAAGTCACTCAAACGAGTCCCGAACCAATATTTTATAAAAGTTCTCATACAATTACACATTTAGTTTCCTAAGGTGTATTGTTACATAATTTAACCCTTCAACTATATTACACCTTACACTTTTCTTATAACTTTAATATATAAATAAAAAGTTTATAACTTTTTATTTCATTTTTCAAAAAATATACACACACACATAATGCACCATCTTCCTCTCCCTCTCCCATATCCGGCCGCCGCCGCCGGATTCCGGCCACCACCACGCCGCCTCCGCCGAAAAACTTTTCCGGCGGACTTTTCCTGCCGAAACCAAAAGTGTTCCTCGTTAACCGATCTATCCGACCCATTAGGTCACTCGCCGCCACGCGCCGCCCCCTCCTCCGGCTGCCTCCCCACCGACGCCACCATACCACCACAAGGGTGCGTTCGGTTTTATTTTAAAGGCACCAAGGGTGCGTTCGGCTTGCCACCACCACCGTCGCACCACCAAAGGTGCGTTCGGTTTACTGTTGACAGCACCACGAGGGTGCGTTTTGGTTATCAAGAAACGCCACAAGGGTGTTTGTTTCGCTTGTCAACCGCCGCAAAGGCGCGTCGGGTTCGGGTCAGCCCCGACGTAGGGCGCGTTGGTTTTGTTTTCATAGATTATGCAGCGTATTGGTTTATTGTATCACCCAACAAGAGGGGTGCGTATCGCTTAACAGCACCAGCAGAGGTGCGTTTTGGTTTCGGGACAGCCGACCCAGGGTGCGATTGGTTGTGTTTTGCACCGACCAGGGTGCGTTTGGTTTATTGAAAATCCAACAAAGATGGTGTTTGGTTTTGTTATAAACGAGATAGGGTGCGTTTGGCTATTGTAAACAACTAGGGGTGTTCGGTTGATTTGAAAAACAACAAGATGGGTGCGTTTGGTTGTTAAGACAGCTAGGGTCCGTTTGGATTCGCACCGCAGCGGGGTGCGTTTGGTTATAAAATCGAAAAGGGTGCGTTTGATTAAACAAAATGATGATAATCTATTAATACAAATTTATTACGATATTATAAATTATAAACCGGATATATATATTGGTGGTTTAAAATGGTTAAATAAATATAATATTTATTAATATTGTTTGAGTTTAATATATAATAGACAAAATATATTATATCTAGAACACGCGGGCATTTGAAACATTGAAACGCGAATAATTGCAACATATATTGATTAAGGGAAAACGTTGAGTTTTGCGAAAATGGAAAACGTTATATAAATGGGAAAGTCATGACGAAAGTTATATAAGTTTTTATACTTAGTAATGTTTTACTAAAGCCTCTATTATTTTAGAAACCGATAAAAGGGACTAAGTTATATTTTAAAGATATAATAATTTGTATTATACAATAACCGGATAAACGAACGAAAACTATACTTTTACAATGAGATAACTATTTAAGACACGACCCGTCGAGGAAACGAAATATAAATTTATAAAATAGTATTTTATATTTATAAATGTCAGTTAGAAGATAACATCATAATTGTTGTAAAAGCTTTACAAACATCGTTTGTTTAAACTGTAACTTTAAGACGTGTGTCTACTTTTATGCAAGAACGTTTTATTAATTTAATTGGTGATTTCTGAAAACGTGTCGAATTGTTTTGCTTCAGTTATTTTTCTCACGTTCCTTATTTAATACCTACAAAGTATTATATACCTCGATTATTTATTTGATTGGTTTTCTTTGTTATATAATTCACAGTATGAATTATATACTTGACATATTTTTCACATGTAATATATACGGGATATATTACATACATTGCGTTACTTTTGATTTAGTTTATTTTACCAACCACCAAATTATTACAACTTTAAATCTAAATCCTTTTATCAACGTGACGCGTTGACGTAACCACTCATCGAGAAACCCAAACACGTTATCTTAGGCTAGTAGGACTTAGTCGTTAAGATTAGTTGCAACTTCTTGATCGAAGCCGTTTCGTCTTCCGTTGTGTTATGCATGTAATCCTTCTGTCAACCGTTCTACAACACGAGTGAGTTTTATAGCCCACGTTTTACATGTTTTACATATATTTTTGAGGTGAGAACATGCTTGTTTACAAATGCATTTACATGATAGTTTACAAATTAGTTTACATACTCATTTACATAGCTCGCTATGAGATACATTACTTGACTTCATTTTTGGTCACGAATGCATACTTTACTTTTGAAATGATTACGGATTAGCTTAAGCGGATTGAACTGATAACAATTACAAGACTGCCCAGGTTGTTTCTTGAGGGGACACCGGTAAACGGGAGTACCTATTCTTTAATATAAATGGACCGGGTTTTCTTGGAGGGGACACCTGTATGGGCAATATATATAAGTCTACGTCACAGCGTTCATGACAGTAAATCACTATGGAGGGTGAGCGGCGAATGTTATGAAATAGAGTCTATTCGGGTGACGATCCCCGACGGGTGATAAACTATCACTAGGCAAACGAACGATCTAGCATGTTTGTCTATGCGATGTTATAAAATAGATCTACTCGGGATTGACATCCCCGTATCGGGTGATTAGCTATCAATGGGCAAACGAACGTTTATAAACATGTCGGATACATTGGTTGGTGCCTACATGGCCCACAATACTTACATATGAAGCTCATACTGTATCTATAGTGCATCATTTCAAGAACTAAGTAAATGTAATCATTTGTTTTATACTCACATGGATATTTACTGTGTCTTGAATAAAGTGGCAATACATACTTGAAACATTTTGGTGATATATATATAAATATCATGCATGCTTTGAACAATTGCGATACAACGATCATACGTATATTTTTGTGACTATTTGGGGATTGAAATGGTCATGCATACTTTACAACTATTTGATTTCTAAAAATCATACATACATTTTGGAAGGACATTTAAGGATTTTAAATGGTCATACACACTTTACAGAACTTTAGTTCAACATTTGTATTTACAAAAACCTATGAACTCACCAACTTTAATGTTAAGACTTTTAAGCATGTTTTTCTCAGGTGATATAGATACTTGGCTTACTTGAAGTGCGTTGGAGACTATACATTCAAGTTTTTCATGGTGATGCAATTATGGGACAAATGTTATATCAAATTCAAATTTTGATTAAATCAACAAGGCCATTTTTCAAACGACACCTAAAGGTCGTTCTCATGTATCAAGCGTTGTGTATTATGAAGTAACGCCCCCGGACATATTTCCGTTGCGACACGTTTTTGGGGGTGTTACAATATCCAGATTCGTCATCAAGAAGATAAGGAAAGTCTTCTCAATGCCATCAATGAACTCAAGATCAGACCACGAAGACATCAGACTATTAATTATCTTAGTTATCGCTTTTATTAGAACCTAGCCACGGGATGTGTGGTATAAATAAAAACACTTGTTAAATCTTGACTATGTACAGTACAAAGGCAAGTTGTTTATGATATAAAACAATGGCAATCCCGTTATATACCTAGTTGTTTTATAATACCGATTTATATTTCTTGCATCATCATCTCCGTCATCGTCATTATGAATCATACCCTGACTTCTAAATAAACATATATACTTATTTGATATGAATTATCTATGATTTCGATATCACTATTGTGACAATGTTATTTTGCACTTTAATCATTTTAAACTTGTGATATCATTCTATTACGTGTTGTCATATGTTGAATAGAAGCCTCCCAAAAGGACGTCAACAACTAAGCACACGCCGATGACTCAGCTGCCATTAAGAAACTAGTACTGACAGTGTCACTGCGGCTCTGGAAGCACAAGCTGTAAAAAAAAAAAAAAACAATGGCAGGTACTATAATCCCAACAGAACACTGATCCTACTGGAACTCCTATCGCAAAACGGAAACTACAAAGAAATTCATAAGCTTGTCAACATATAAACTTCAATGGTACGAAAGGAGCCTTAGCTCATCCCGCTGGTTTGAATGAAGCCTAAACAGTATTCTCTCGAAGAAAATGTTTCGAGGAAAAAAACGAAACCATTTGCTACTGGTACCCTTACTGATGATGCCTTGTCCTGGTGGAATGCATACGCCCAACCTACAGGAGTAGATCAAGCCAATCAAATCACCTGGACTGAGTTAAAGAGGCTCTTGACAAACAAGTATTGTCCCCAACTGAAGTCAGAAAGATGGAAGATGAACTTTACAATCTGACTGTAAAAGGAAATGATCTTAAACCTTACATTAGAAGATTCCAAGAATTAGCATCATAGCCGAACATGGTACCAAACACTGAGAAACTCCTGGAAGCCTTCATTGGAGGGTTACCTAGAAGTATTAAAGGAAATGTTACCGCCTCTAAACCTCAAACTTTAGAGGAAGCCATTAACATAGCCCAAAGGCTAATGGATCAAGTAACAAAGCACACTCCGGTGCAAGTATCAAGTGACATAAACGAAAGTATGTGATGATAAAAGAACTTTCAAGCACAACATTACCGCAACACAACAACTACCGTAAACACCAACGCTAACAACCACTACGATAATCACCAACCACAAATAGAACCGTAAGGCAAGAAGCTTCACGAGGACCAAATTGAGGAAATATTGAATCATCTAGATAAACTTTCTCTCAACCGTATTGAGTACATAGAAGACAAAATCGAAGGACTCAGAAAATGTCGGGTGATCATCTAATAAGACTTTGACAATCTGGAAGCTGAACTCCAACAAGCTCGTGCTCAAATTACTAAACTTCAAAAGAAGCAAATGGGAAATAACCACAAAATTTCTCTGGCTTGCTTCAGAATTACTGATCTAGAACACATCATAAACGATATCCAGATTCGTCATCAAGAAGATAAGGAAAGTCTTCTGAATGCTCATCAAGAACCGAATGTAGTTACAGGTATGTTTCTCCTAAACCAGCATTTAGCTAGAGTATTATTTGATTCTGTAGCCGATAAAAGCTTCATACCCACATCTCTTGCCTCTATGCTAAATATCCCGCCTATTACAATAGATACCTTTTACGATATCGAAATGGCTAACAGAAACCTAGTAAGCACAAACACCGTTATCCAGGGTTGCGCCCTAACCTTGCTAAATCAATCTTTCGAAATCGATCTCATGCCGATTAAACTCGGTAGTTTTGACGTTTTCATCGGTATGGATTGGTTGTCCAAGTATCATGCCAAAATTCTGTGGAAACCTAATTATAGACTTCATATATCATTTTGCCCATCTAGGATATAATAACATTGAATGACATGAAGCACAGCGGAATAAAAAATAAGAACATCAATGTTATCACAAGGTTTTCTTTATTCATACTAATAATAAACTATAAACTAACTAATAAGCTAACTACTAATAAGCTAACTATTAGACTCTCATTGGAGAGATCTAACTATGATGGATGATTAAAACCATACGCCTATAACCCTTTATATAGAGGGTTTACAAGAAAACCTAGCTTACATAGAAAGCTAACTTAATATTTCACATTAAGTCCTTTGTTGTTTCATCTTTCTTCATTTGTGCATATGTAGTTTTGTAATCATCAAATCTGAAATCCTAACAATCTTCCCCTATTTGATATTACAAAACAATCTTCATGAATGAAACAACCTTTAATGCTTCCCTTTAAATTAAGATCTTCTTAAACATGTCACCACACATAATAAGCTGCAAACCATATCTCTTGTAGTTTTCTTCCCATTTTTGTAATCATCTAATAGGGGTCTTCTGAAGATATACAACTTGGAAACACTTCCCCTCAAGTGGTGCATGTAGATGGTTAAACATTTAATCAATAAGCTTCCCCTGAAACCAATATGTTTACCATCACTTGAATCTCGAACTCAGTAAGCTCCAAGTAGTGATTACTGCAGAAGAAAATAGAGTCTAACGAATTTGTTGAAGAAGTTGAATCTCCCAAACTTGTATCTTATGTCTTGTTTATCCATCTGACGTCGAAACTTATACATGTACTGCCCAAGTATAAATAGACCTATGTCTCTTCTCTTGACAAAATCCTCATCTTCTATGAGACACCAGACCAAAGTGATAGCAAATGTGAGCATTGAGCATCATAAGAAAAATCACACACCTTTGCTAGATTTTGACAAGTCTTCGTCACACCATTTAAGCACGAACAAGTTATCTTGAAAGCCAACCACAACTTTAAGATATGATAAGACTACGTACATGTGAAACCTAACTACAATATCAAATAAGCAATAATCAACTTTCTTCGTAATAATCCCCAAAACGAGCCATAATTGCATCATCTATCCGAGCTCCAAACACGTCTGTTGTCCAACATCGGACAATGCTAGCAGTATAAAGTACTCTGGCAGTATTAAAAATCAATAGAAGCCTAGCAGTATTAACTGCTATACACTAGTAGTACTATCATTCAACATAAACTTTCAACGAGCAACACTAACATATTCAAGCAGTATCGTTGGTAGCACAAACTTCCTTTGGCAGTATTAATCAAAAACACAAGCAACATTAATACAAACCAATACCAGTAGCTTGAATAACCATGTTCAACAGCAGCATACAATCACAACTTTGTCATAATGAGCAGCACTAAGTATGCATATACCTGGCAGCATTAACTCTAATCCTATTCTTCATACTGGCAGCATTAATAATCAAGAAGCAATATTAAGTAGTACGGGCAGCACTAAGTGACATCGAGCAGCACTAATGCACTTTTCTTTTTATTGGCAGTAGAAACATAAGTTAACAGTACTAAGTGTACCATAGCAGTATTAACACATGATAGCATCTTTAACAATATATTTGCCAATAAAATAACCATATCTAGAAATACCTGCTTCTCCTTTAATCACATTAATATTTACTCCTGTAATTATGGGAACTTAAAAGACAATCCCTAAAATATAGGGATTTCACATTGTAACAAATCCCATCTAAAACCACGCATCATAACTTTCAGTACCAGATTTTATGCCAATAAAATCGCATCCAATAACAGCAGTAACAACCATGAAAATCAAAGCATACCATACCAGTTACGAGGCTTCAATATTTGTCCATGAATAAACCTATCTACATCTGCTGTTATAATATTTAAATCGAGCACAAAGCAATAAACTTTATTCAACACCATACATGCTGCTCATAATAATCAACCAAATAATATTATCTCACAAACCTGCTGCTTCTATCCATCATCCAACAGCAGCACAAACAGAACATATTAATCGTGAATACCACAAAACTGTCACAAATCTGTCACTAAACTTCATTCTTGAGAAACCCTAAACAGTTAGGGTTTTGAGTCACACATTCTTTCTTCTTGTCGATAACAATAGCTATTTTATCAAGACGTTTACAAAACCATCTTCCTGCTATTATAATCAACACGAACTTGTTATCTTTGTCTGGACATCGACTTAGGGTTTTTAGAAACCCTAGTTATTTGTATTATATTCAATAACAATCTGTGATGAACTTAGTCGCATCTTCTCATCAGGGTTTCTGTCCATGAATAGAAAACAAACATCCTTTGAAGACCACACCTTCTGTATCATCACCTTTTGCTGCTTTTATTGATCTAGGGTTTGCAATAAACCCTAGTTTTTCAAATTTAACCACTAAAAGCAGAAAACGAACATGTAAAAAACCTGTAGATCCTAGATCAAGAGCCACGAGGCTCTGATACCAATTGTGGAAACCTAATTGTAGGTTTCATAGATCGTTTTGCCCATCTAGGATATAATAACAATGAATGACATGAAGCACAGCGGAATAACAAATAAGAGCATCAATGTTATCACAAGGTTTTCTTTATTCATACTAATAATAAACTATAAACTAACTAATAAGCTAACTACTAATAAGCTAACTATTAGACTCTCACTGGAGAGATCTAACTATGATGGATGATTAAAACCAGACGCCTATAACCCTTTATATAGAGGGTTTACAAGAAAACCTAGCTTACAAAGAAAGCTAACTTAATATTTCACATTAAGTCCTTTGTTGTTTCATCTTTCTTCATTTGTACATATGTAGTTTTGTAATCATCAAATCTGAAATCCCAACAAATTCTCTGTGACGAGAAAGTCGTTCACATTCCTATTAACAATGAAACTTTGATCATTCGAGGTGACCGAAGTAAGACCTGACTAAATCTCATATCTTGTATAAAAACCAAACGATACATATCCCGAGGTTGTCAAGTTTTCATGATCCAAGTAACGGAGAAGAAGAAGTCAGACGAGAAGAGATTAGAAGATATTTCCATAGTTAGAGAATTCCCAAAAGTTTTTCCTGAAGATCTACCTGGCCTCCCTCCCGTTCCTACATCTCCAAACAGAATAGAACTAATCACAAAGATCATCAGAACTGTTTGTTAGCATGCTTTCTCTCCCAAGAAGAACCCAAGAATATATCACAAGCCTTACAAGATGAAAGCTGGGTTGAAGCAATGCAAGAGGAATTGCTGCAGTTCAAATTACAGAAGGTTTGGATACTTGTTGATTTGCCATCTAGGAAAAAGGCAATTGGCACAAAGTAGGTCTTCAAGAAAAAAGGATAGAGAAGTATTGTTGTGAAAAACAAAGCCAGGCTAGTAGCTCAAGGGTTTAGACAGGAGGAAGAGTAATAGATTATGATGAGGTTTTTGCACCTGTTGCAAGATAGAGGCAACAGGTTATTTAGCCTTTGCATCATACATGGATTACAGTCAACCAAGTGATTTAAAAGTTCATTCCTCTATGGGCACTATTGAAGAGTGAGGTGTACTTCCATCACCTCCATGGGGGGGGGGGGGGGGGTGGGGGGGGGGGTGCTTTTGTTTGATCTTAGCTCTCCAAACAAAGTCTATAGGTGATCAAGCTCTAATGGTCTTCCCATCAAGCCCCTAGAGCTTGTATAGACACTTTCTTCTTTTGATGGAAAATGGTTTCGGGAGGAGGTACCCATAGACAAAACAATGTTTTATCAAGAAGAAAAGGGCGACATTAGTTAGTCCAAGTGTATGTGGATACATTATTTTTGGTTCTACAAAGAAGTCTATGTGTACAGAGTTTGAAGACTGTATGCACAAAAGATTCTAATAGCTCCAGGGTTGAACTCATTTCATTTTGGGACTACACGTGAAGCAATAACCTGATGGAATCTTTATAGTCAGGATAAATATGTAGCTACATTCTTAAGAATTTGATTTTGGTCCCATCAGAAAAGCTTACTACTCCTATAGAATCTAATAAACCACTGGTCACGGATGAGATTGTAATGTACATATCTACAAATCTATGATTGGTTCCCTGATGTATTTGACTGCATCAAGGCCAGACATCATGTTTGCTGTTTGTGCCTGTGCTAGATTTCAAGTCACTCCAAAAGCTTCACACTTAAATGCAGTAAAAAGGATTTTTAGGTACCTCAAACATCAACCCAAATTAGGTTTATGGTATCCTAGGGATTCACCTTTTGAACTAGAAGCTTTCTCAGACAGTGACTATGGAGGATCCGCTGATAGAAAATAACAACATGTGGCTCTCATATTCTTCGAGAAGATTGATATCTTGGCAATTCAAGAAGTCTACTATTGAGGCAAATTCTACTACCGGTATGACAGAATATGGTTGCAGTTGCTAACTGATTGTGGGCAAGTGCTATGGAACAGAATCAATGATTGGGATTATGGAAATTAATTTCATGAACACCATAAACCTTATCGATAATGATAGCACTATAAAGATGTTAATAAGAATCCTTTGCACATCAGGACCAATCATATTCGAGATCATATTCATTTTTAATCAGAGATTGCTATAGATAAAAAGACTGATAAAAGTTATCAAAGATTTACACAGACTCTAATGTTTGCAAGACCTTCTCACAAAGTATTTGATGTCTAGAGATTTAACTTTTTGGTGTTAACATCGAGATGTTAAAATCTGTATCTATAATATAAGGGGAAGTTATATTAAACTAGAGGGAAATATGATGAATACTTGGTTAATACTGCTGAGCTTCGTTAATACTGTGAGTTACAACTTTGTACTGCTATTACAAAAATTAATACTGCCAGATTCAGTTAGAACTGTCTGTGTGCATATCGATGTGTGACTACTAGAAGCTTCTCTGAAGGAGGAATTTGATGGAAAAGTGTTTCCTTCCAGTGTTTGGTTTAAAACCACACAACAAATGGTCCATTCAGTTCACCATGTCCTAACAGACCTCAAGAACTGACTAGTCCAAAGCAAACGGCTTGTAAAGACTTCTCCAAATTCGTTGATGGTTGATAGATTACAAATAACAATATAGTTATCAATGCACCAAAGCACATAGAGATTCGATTTCATTTTATAAGAGACTCTTATGAGAAGAAATTGATTGAAATGGTCAAGATACACACATATAACAATGTTGCAGATCTTCTAACTAAAGCCTTTGATGTCACCAGGTTTGAGTTTTTGATTGCAAGCATTGGTATGCTTAATCCCTGATGCATGATTTGAGGGGAGGTTATATGTACACTAGAGGGTAAATATGATGAATACTTGGTTAATACTGCTGAGCTTAGTTGATACTGTGAGTTACAACTTTGTACTGCTAGTACAAAAGTTCATACTGCTAGGTTCAGTTAGTACTGCTGTGTACATATGGATTGGTGTGACTGCTAGAAGCTTTCTTTGAAGGGAGGAATTCAATGATGGGATGTTCCTTTAGTGTTGGTTTAATCACCACACGACAAATGGTCATCAGTTCACCATGTCTAACAGACTTCAAGAACTGGCTAGTCCAAAGCAAACGGCCTTGGTAAAGACTTCTCAAATCCGTTGATGGTTGATAGTTTACCAAAAACTATATGGTTATCAATGCACCATGTTATTGCAATGAAGCATTGGCTAGTCCAAAGCAAACGGCCTTGGTAAAGACTTCCCAAATCCGTTTATGGCTGGTAGTTTGCCAAAAACTATAAAACAGTCCAATGACCCACCTCTCTCAAGAGGTTACACACTTGGAAGTGGGGAGGACAGTTTGGAACTTATGGAATTGATGGCAAACTGTACCCAAATTGTCTGTTTTGTGAGGAAAAAGAATAAAGAGATTTGGTAGAAAGAGAGTTGTGTATTAAAAACAGAAATGAGTGTTTGGTGATAAAAAGAATTGAGAGATATTTTGTGAGTTTAAAAACAGAAAGAGAGTATATGAGAGTCTACATTGGTGCTGAATATCTATAATGGATCACGTTTGGAGTTAATACTGCTTGGTATAACACTTAGTACTGTCAGTGTTAAGTTAATACTGCTAGGCAAGTATTACTACTGCTGGATGAAGTTAGTACTGTTAGGCTTAGCATTAGTACTGCTAGACCAAACTTAGTACTGCTAGGTGACCGTTAGTACTGTTTGAGTCATAACAGATTTTCCTCAATCAAAGAGCCGTTGAGATATTTCCGCCACATCTATAGCTTATAGGGTTTGACTAATCGGAGACTTCTTGATTTATCTATATCATTAAAAGATTTCTTCAAGATAAGTACAACTCTTTTACAGTCGGTGAAAACATACTCTTTTAAACCTCACTCATAATTCAATTCACTTTACTAGACCATTACACTTAATCACACGAACTAATCCCACATCTTTACTCATCTTCTCATTCATAAAATGGCACAATTGGAATTTTGCGACAAGCATAGTATGGTCGCATATTTGGTTAAATCTGAAAGCAGTGAGGGTTTTGATGAAATCATAGATTTTCTTACTTCAAGCCATATCTACTATGCCCTTACTGAAAATCCCATTATTTTTGTGTCCTTTATTGAACAATTTTAGGAAACTGCTGTTTTGAGCACTACTGAGGAAGGACTTCAAGCTATTTCTGCAACTATTGATGGACATGAAAAGCTCATAACTGAAGCTTCTTTGAGAAGACATTGAAGTTAAAAGATGCAGAAGGCATTTCTTCACTCACCAATGAAGAAATATTTGAGCAATTAGCTCATATGGGGTATGTGACTAATTCTGAAAGCCTTACATTCTTTAAAGGACATTTTTCACCCCAAAGTTCTTTATCCACACAATTCTACATTGTCTGAGTTTCAAGAAGACAGCATGAGATCAATTCAGTAGCAACATTGCTACAACAATCATCTATCTAGCTACAAGCAGGAGGTTTAACTTTTCCAAATTCATCTTTGAAGCTATGGTTAAGAACTTGGATAGCCCATACAAATTCTTATTGTATCCCAGGTTTATTCAAATTCTTCTTAACAAACAACAAAGTTTACTCTTGCCACATGATATGTGAGAAATCACATATCCTTTTTATACCAAAAATGACTCTAAAATGAACAAATTATGCTTCTATATTGCTTGTTTTGTCATTTGTGATGTGTAGGTACGGATATTACAAAAATCACAAGAAAATGGTCAAAACCAGAAAAACACGAACACGTGAATGGAAAGAGTGCACAAGAGCCATACAAAACTATCCCCTTTCCCAGAAAACCAATTAACTAACTCATGAGGCAGAGGGACTGTTTCTATGCCCATGATTCACTTTCATGTGATGGTAGATTTGCAACACATGATGATTTGACGGTTTGTCAGTTAACCAAATGAATGACAGGATTTAGATGGATTGGAGATAGGACATGCAGGAGAATAAGAAGACTTATTGTATCTGCTCCTCACAAGTTCAGTACTTAGAGTATAGAAAACCGGAGTACAAGCTTGAAGTTGGCAGGCAAGGAGGGAAAGGCGTTAAGATTGTTTCTTTTCTGATGATGAACAGGATTACAACGTTTCTCTAGTACAAGATGAAGGTATTTCTTGGATTCCACAGGAAGAGGAAGTTCATGAAAGCTCAGTGAATGAAAACTGAAGTAATTATACAAGAAGAGACTCCTATAAAAATTATTGAAGAACATGGAAGTGGTGAGAAAGGTGAGATAGAGATTAGTACTGCTAGTCCTCCAAAAGTTACAAAGGTTAGTACTGCTGAAGCTCATGTGTATACAAGAAGGAGTGCCAAGGATAAAGGAAAGGCTATTATGGAAGAACCTGCTACTCTAAAGAAGGTTAAGAAAAGAACTCAAGTGCAGTTGAGTATGGATGAGGAGTAGCTAGAACGATGGAGAAGAAGAAAAGGAGAAAGACATAAGTTCTACAAAGCTTCTTAATCTAAAGGAATTGACTGGAATGATCTAAGTGTACTAAGATATCATGCTTTGAAGAATAAACCTGTGTCAATAGCTCAAGCAAGAAGGAATATTGATAAATCATTACTGAAGAATTAAGGATGGTTACAAGGAAAGCTACTTCAAGAGAATGAGCTATAATGACATCAGACCAATTTTTGAAAGGGTGTGGGATCATGTCAATACTTTTATTCCTATAGGGTCTGAAGTTGAAAAAGGGAAACCTGCCCCAGTAATGATTGAAAAGAAAGCTGTTGGAACAAGAAGAAAAACACTTGCAAGAAGAAGAGTAAGTGACAAACAAGTTGAAGACAGCTCAAAGAGATAGAAGAAAGAAAAAGAATCTGATGACTTTGAACAAGAAAAAGAACATTTAAGAATGTGGTTATCAGTTTTTAAAGATGAAGAAGAATCTGTGACTCCGGAATTTCTCTCTGTCAGATAGCCTATAGTTAATTGGGAGTATCAGGTACTTGGTCGAATGGAAATGAAAGATATGGAAGTATACAAGTTAACAAGAGCAGATGGAACTGTAAGCTTTCATGGAGGTACAGGGTCATTATTCAGAAGACTTGACAGAGATGACCTGAAGGTTTTATACAAATTGGTTCAAGAAAGATTTGAAGATCATTCTCTAGAAGAAAAGGAATTAATACTTTGGGGAGATTTGAGGATAATGTTTGATCCAGATGAGCAAGATGAGATATGAAAGAATCAAGAGAGTTGGAAGGTACTAAGATGGAGATTATATGAAAACTCAGGAGTTCATTCAGTGTTTTTGACTGTTACTCCTATGGAGATCGACATGCTTGTTGAGAAAAAGTACCCACTCAAAAAGGAAATACTGGAAAAGATGATAAACTTGAAGCTGCAAGCTGAAGAAGAAAGCACCATGGCATTTGAGCTAATCAAGTTTACAAGATCACAGATTGAAGAGAAGCAGTAAAGTGTTTGAAAGAATCCTCAGTCATAGAAGAAGATATAATCCAGAAGAAACTTAGGATTTGAGGTAAATCACATGTTTAGGGGAGGATTGTTGGGATTCTAAAGCTTCTACAAGTTAATACTGATGGCTCAAGATTAATACTGCTAGTGAAGACTTAATGCTGTTAATGAAAATTGAAGAAATAAGTCTAAGTCTTTAGTACTGCTAGCTTTATAGTTAGTACTGCCAGTACAATGTTAGTACTGCCAATAAAAGTTAGTACTGCTAGTGTATTGTATTAGTAACTCTAATGAGATAGGCCAATGAATAAAATATAGATAGAATATGCAAGTATCTTCTTAATAAAACGCGTTTTTGTAGGCCATTAGACTATTTTCCGTTGGTGTGTATAAAAGGAACCCTTACGGCATAGTTAGAGATATGAATTGTTAGATAGAAAAACACAATAGTTGTTAGGCAAAACATTTAGTTGTTTTGTGATTTGCTTAATATAGTGAAAGCTTATTTGTTTTGATATTGTTCTTATTATTCTTATGAGTATATAAAGATTAATTCCGCATAATCTTTATATATATATACCACAAGGTTTCTATCATAGTTGTTTTAGATTTATATAAGATAACTAGAGCTTCAACAAGCTAACAAACGATCTGTTATAAACGAGATCAACAAGTATTGTTGGGATTCTAGATTTGATGAGAAAAAATAAATATAAGAATGTAACAAAAGGACTAAAATTGTAATTACAGAAATCTTCAAGCTGGTGGAGAATATGAAGATAAAGATAAAGATTTTGAAGATATCAGAAGATCTCCTTATAATGATAAAGATACATAAGATATTAAAAGATATTCTTAAATGTTTTAAATATATTGTTTGTTCTTATCTTCTGTTGTACGCCTTGATATCTCTCTATATAAAGAGATTATCAGGCATATGGTTTAGATATCCATCCATAAAAAACTAGAGCTCTCCCAATGAGAGTCTAGATAGTTAGATAGCAAGTCGATTGATGAGAGTCGAATAGTACACCATAGTTAGTTGGTGTAGCCCTAAATTATAGTTAAGGTAATAGGGAAATCGTTGAATGAAAACCCTTGTGATAACTTTGATTGTGTTCTTTATTATTCCGCTGCGTGTTATCAATCATTGTTATTGTTCATCCTAGATATATAAGATCTAATCAATCTTGAGCTATAAACGATCTTATCAATTGGTATCAGAGCCTCGTGGCTCTTGATCGAAGAATGAAAAGACTAGACCGAAAACGGAGTTCGTTTGACCCAAAACGGTCAAGACAAAAAATCCCCGCCACCCGGGGACTTCGTTCTTTAAAAAGGAAAAGTTGTAAAAAAAGACCCTACAAAAATTTTTGTATTATTCTAAAAACTATATGGAAAAATAAATTTCTAAAAAAGCAATAATATTTTTTTGATATTTTTGTATTTTTATGAATAAATTAACTTTTAACGAAATTAATTAAATTATTAAAAAAATATTAATTGACTTCGAAAAACTTGAAAAATTTACCAAAAAATTGCTTTTAACACTTTGAATAATCTACGAAAATTAAGAAACACGAATTTGCTTAAAAATCAACCGCCCCCCCCCGGAATAAGCCTCTTCGACCAGCCCCCGCCCCACTATCTAGCCCCCCATACCAACCCCCCGCTACACAACCACCCCCCCCTCCCAAGTATAACTTAAGCCTTGAGTCTTCTAACGAAAAAGACCAATGGGCGCAGTGGTAAGGAGTATTGTGATATAAAGGGCGATTGTATCGATTGGTCCGAGGTTCGAGTCTTGCTCACCCGGGCTCTTTCTTTCCCCTTTTCCCTTTTTTTTTCGAAAACTCAAAAAGGCAAAGTTGTTAAGCTCGTGGGGCTTAACAACTTTGTCTTCTACAACTTTTTGTATTAAAGCTGTCAATAAGCTTAAAAATAAGCTTAAAAAGTGACAGTTTAGCTTAAAGGGCATAAAAGCTAAAATGGCTTAAGTCATTTGGGACATGTGGTCGTTTAAGCTAGGACTTGGACTAAATTAAGTTAAAGGGGGTCTAAACAAACTTAAATAAGCAAAATAAAGCTAGATACTAAAAACAAAATAAGCTGAAATCAGCTTATTATGACAAAAAGCTAAAAAACAAGGCTTAAGTCTCAAATTTACACTAAGTCATTGAGCTTATGGTCAAAGAAGCTAAGACTAGGACAAAATAAGCTAAGAGGGTCTAAACTATCCTAAATAAGTTGTAAAAAGCTAAAAGCTTAAAGTAAATAAGGTAAGAAGAGCTTATGATGATAGAATGCTTAAAAGGCAAAAAGGGCTTAAATCTTTTGGACAAATAAACTAGGGAAGAGGCTAAATAAGCTAAACAACTATTTATACTAACCTAAAATGCTATTAAAAGCTAAAAGGAGCTTATAAAATAAGCTGACTAAGCCCTAAGGTAAATAAGCAATCCTACACCTAAGACATGCTGAAACAGCCAAAAGGCAAGTTTGAAGCCTAAAATTAAGCCAACAAATGAGCTTTTTAAAAGCTGAAACTAAACAAGCTTATACAAGAGCTTATAAGCTCTCTAAATAAGCCAAGAAACTTGGGCTTTAGAACACAAAAAGACAAAGAAAAAGGAGCTTAAAATCTCCCCTTTGCACCAGGGGAGATTTAAGCTTAACTTAAGTGGCTTATTTGACAGCTTATTAAAAGCTGTCAAATAAGCTCAAATTGAAAAGTAAACTGAAAACAGATTGAGTTTCCTAGCTTATGGACTTGTGCAACAAGTTTTGAGCTTTAAAAAATCAGTTTTACTTGCTGAATTTGATAGGTGAAAAAGGTCTTTTGGGTTTTTTTTTAAAACTGTTATAAGCAAGCTTGGTGATTTGACTTAACAAGTCAAAAGAACAAATGGGCTTGTTATAGCCTTTTTTAGACACACAAAACACACACTTTTTGACACTTAACTCAAACTCCCAAGTGCTTATGAATATAAGCACTTGTGGCTTTTTTCAAAAATCACAGTTTTGAAGTTGGTTTAGAAAAACTTTAAAAAACAATTTTGAAACTAAAAGACTTTTAAAAACAGCTTAATTGAGCTTAACAACTTAGGCTAAAACTACTTGAGTGGCCTCAACCCATTGCAGAACCCAAACTGACCCGTTTTGGCCTTGTGCCAAACACCCCTTAAGTCTAACTGTCCCAACCTTAAGCACACTTAAAACCTATTTTAACACTAAAACAGCCAAGTCCTTTTATCTACTCATACTATTTTTCACCTAATTAAGCTACTTTAAAACTAAAACCTACAGCTTAAGTGTAAAAATAAGCTAGTTTCTTAGCTAGCTACTTACACTTATTTTGACAGCATTAAAGAAAATGAGAGACTAAAGCACTTAAAAAGCAAACTTAAGCATGAATTAACATTTATAAGCATAAAAAGATATAAATAAGCTGAAAAATAAGCTACATAAGCTGTGCTACAGTAATTAAGCAAAAATTTAAGAAAAAACTTAAATCCCTTTTCACATAAAGGATTTTTTGTGAAGCCTAATATGTCTAGAATCCTACCCCAGCTTATAATTAAGCTAAACAAGCTATAAACAATAATTCATCCATGCTTTTTGAATCCAACAGTACCCCTTGCTCCTTTTTTGAATTTCCCTCACTTTTGTTTAGAAATTTTTGAAAACAGATTGTAAGAAAAAAAAAAGAGTAAAATAAAAGGTGCTAGCAACACAATGTAAATAAAAACTTCACTGAATTTTTCATTGAACAAGAACAGGTACAAAGAAACTTTTTAAACTTTTTAAAAGCTACTATACTTGACTAAAAACTTGTAAAATTACATAAAATTAACTTAAAACTTAAAAACTACTTACTAAAAACTAACTGTTGGCCATAATGGCTTCACAAAGCTATATATAGAAAAAATTCGACTAGGCTCTTCTTCTTTTTCTTCTCTCACTTGTGTTTCTTTGAAGACACATAAAGGAGTTGTGTTTGTTGTGTGAGTGGTTCACAGCTTCAATCTTGGCCCTTCAATTCTTCAAAAATCAATCTTGGCCGTTGGGATGATCATTGAGAAGTGTGGGATTGCCACATTGGCAGTCTTACAGCTGGGAAACTTAGTGGAGGAGGGGGGAAAGGATTGACCATGGGGGAATTGGGGTTACAGGGTAATAGGGGTGAGGTGAACCCGTGATTGGTTGGGAGTTGAAATGGGCGGGAAAATTTGTTTATAAAGGTTGGGGGTGACAGGGTGTACGTTTGGGAGATTGGCACAAATGGCCCCTCATGGTTATAACGGGCTTTGCAAGGTTGGTCCTTGTGGTGTTATACTTTTAGGGACTTGGCAAAATAAGTCCTCAATGTGTTACGTTTCTAGTTGCTCCCCACGTCCGTGGTGGTCCCCCCCCCCCTCCTCCATCCACCAAGCGCCACCCCTCGCGCTGCAATTAATCCATGGAGTATAACTTTGCCAATTTTAATGAAAAATGAAAAAAACAAAAAGATGTGTAGGAATAGGTGTATATATAAAAAAATGGTAAAGACGGGGATTTTCAAAACTTATGAGTCTTTAACTTCCTCGATGAACATTTAGCTACTTTTCCAAGTTATTAATCGAGGGGGATCGAGATTCTTAGTTTTCTAAATGCTTACTTCATAACATTGCGTGAGGACATGACAATACCTTAGTATGGGGGATTTTGGTATGTGTTTAATTACACATACCTTTTACCTTTAAAAACAAGCTAAAATAACCAAAAACGGACTTAAAATGCCAAAAATATGCTTGTTTTGCTAACTGTGTTGTGCAGGAAAGGATATTTAAGAAAAGGACGAAAAACAAAGCCAAAACGACAAAACCGGACACGGAATGGAAAAGCGTGGAAAAGACAAAGCCAAATCGAAGCCGAAAAGTCAATCAAGTCAAAAAGTCAACAGAAAAGTCAACTGGTCAAAGTCAAAGTCAACCCAAGTCAACCCCGAGGCCAAAAGTCAAAGAAATATAAGTTTAGGGACTGAACTTGTAAATCCCTAAACTTATTTGTAAAGAAGAAAAGAGGAAAAAAAAGAAGAGAAGGGCCAAATTGCCAAATTGGCAAAGTTATACTCCATGGACTAATTCTGCCAAGTCCATAGAGTTATAACCACCAAGGACGTGGGGTGCAACTAGACTTAACACTTTGGAGGACTTATTTTGCCAAGTCCCTAAAAGTATAACACCACAAGGACCAACCTTGCAAAGCCCGTTATAACCATGAGGGGCCATTTGTGCCAATCTCCCAAACGTACACCCTGTCACCCCCAACCTTTATAAACAAATTTTCCCGCCCATTTCAACTCCCAACCAATCACGGGTTCACCTCACCCCTATTACCCTGTAACCTCAATTCCCCCATGGTCAATCCTTTCCCCCCTCCTCCACTAAGTTTCCCAGCTGTAAGATTGCCAATGTGGCAATCCCACACTTCTCAATGATCATCCCAACGGCCAAGATTGATTTTTGAAGAATTGAAGGGCCAAGATTGAAGCTGTGAACCACTCACACAACAAACACAACTCCTTTTATGTGTGTTCAAAGAAACACAAGTAAAGAGAAGACAAAGAAGACAAAGTCGATTTCTTTTTCCTATTTAAGACAATGTAACAGCCATTGTACCAAATAGGGGAGTGTGTAGTTTTAAGTTAGTTTGCAAGTAATTCTTAGTGTCTTTTAAGTTTAAAGTTTTTTTTTATGTACTTTTAATCAGTT